>JACEEZ010018754.1:140000-145000 GCA_016584305.1 Chionoecetes opilio
ACCACCACCACCACTACGTCCACCAGTCTGGAGAGTCTAGTGGGGGACACCTGGGGGGCGCCGTGGAGTCCTCGGGGTCCCAGCTGATGAGTGACCCCTCCTACCGCCTCCTGTCCCAGTCCGCCTACTCCATCAACACCTCCCACCTGCCCCCACCACAGCCCACACAGGTCAGAGAGAGAGAGAGAGAGGAGAGAGACAGAGAGAGATAGAGAGAGATAGATAGACACAGAGATCCTATTTGTGTATATTTTCCATTTCTTAATCTATTTTTATCCATTATTTGTCATCACCCTCATAGCTGTTAAAGTAATCGTCCAGACCATTTCATCATTCTTGATTTAATGCAATCAAATCATAGTCATTAACGAGTACAGTATATCAACAATACGTCGTCACTTTTTGTATCCAGTCAGCTGTTTTTAAATAATCCGCAATCAAAATCTGCAAATTCCCTGAGTTTTCAAAACACACTCAAGGTTTGCAGACGCTCAGGCTCAGGCTCGGTGACGCAGCATCAGGGAGGCTACTCTTCCCGCGCTGATCAGAGGCACGTAAACACAGAGATAAATATAGTACTTGAAGATATTTGGGTGTTTCTGATAGATTTTTATTTGCTATATGCCACATGCATGCATCCTTTATGGGTGCAGCAAGACAGCTGTGCCTTTCCAGAAAAGTTTGCACACGGAAAGGAGTGGCGTGTGTAGGGTGATACACGCCTATAGTGTGTTGGGGCCAGCAGTTGTGTTGAGGAACGGTGTGTAGTGAGGGTACACAGCGGGTGAAAGACCAGCGAGAATGTGCAGCGTGACTAGTCGCCTACCCGGTGTGTAGGTTGGGGACGACGAGTGTGAGGTGAGCCTGTGTACACGGGTGTGCTGGACAAGGGCGGCGCCCCCCCCCCCTCCCCGTAAGACAGTGACTTACGCCAACACCATACCAGACCAGGTGGCCCTGTTAGACAGGGACGCCAGGACTGGCAGCAGCGGTGGACCACCACGACTGTGAGGCTTTGCCTCTTAACAAGACCAAGTAAACCAGTTGTGGAGTGGGCGTGCCCTGTGGTGAGAGACCCTGTGGTGGTGTGGCTGTCACACGTTCTGCCTTCCCGCCCGCATATTTTCCAACTCTTATGTTGTAGTTAATGCTAGTATGTGGTTTCCGAGTAATAACGTTTGACTGTAGCTCCAAAACTAACCATAGGATTTTCTGGAAAGTACCTTCATTGTGATTCCCACACACACATGGTTTAACCTTATTTACCAATCCATGTTTTGGAGAAGTGCCAGGTCCTCCTGCTGAACCTCAGGCTCTGCTAACACCTGTTCATCCACCTCGTACTCGGGCTCAAACATATAGGATCCCATGACAATCTGAGGTTCGTTTTCCTCATAGTATACGCGACCAGCGTCATTTGTTTCGGCGTCAGATTGAGCATCGTACTCTAGATCTGTCACGGCGACAGATTCACCGTCTGACACCGAAGTACAATCGCTCATCATAACATTTGCCCACAGGTGTCAGACAGAGTGTCTGCGGGCGTCCCTGTTCTGACGTCATCAATAACAGTCGTAGCCCTGTTGGAGGGAAGATTTTTTTTTTCGCGCGCTTTTTACACAAGTCGTGTTTTTACGGAAATAAGGCCTGGAAATCAATTATTTTTGGTGGATTAGGTGTTTTGAATGTACAGTCAACATAATTCGGCAAAAAAAAAATGGGTCTGGACGATTACTTTAACCCCTAAAAAAATGTCTTTAGAAGTGAAAATGTCTTAAAAAAATGTCTCTAAAAATATGTCTATCTGATCACCCCATAGGTCGTTTTAGCGCCGCACGCCCAGGTCACACAGCAGCAACAACAAACACAGCAACAACAACAACAGCAGCAGCAGCAGCAGCAGACACCCTCGCAGCAGCAGCAGCAGCAGCAGCAGACACCCTCGCAGCAATCACAGCTGCAGCACGAGGCAGCCAATCAACAAATTGCTCTGTATTCCTCCAACCTAAGCTTGCCGTCTGCCAGAGGGAGCTTCAGGAGGTGTGTGGAGGGTGAAGGGAGGTGGGTGAAGGGTGGTGGGTGAAGGGAGGTGGGGGAAGGGGAAGGGAGGTGGGTGAAGGGGGAAGGGGGGTGGGGAAGGGGGGTGGGAAGGGGAAGGGAGGTGGGTGAAGGGGGAAGGGGAGAGTGGTGGGTGAAGGGGGAAGAGTGGTGGGTGAAGGGGGAAGGGGGAAGAGAGGTGGGTGAAGGGGAAGGGGGAAGGGAGGTGGGTGAAGGGGGAAGGGGGAAGGGGAGAAATAAATAGATAAATAAACAAGACCAAAAAAACTGAAAAATACCCCCCCCCCTAAAAAAAAAAAAAAAAGGAAGGAGTTAAGTAAATACGTAAATAAACCAGACCAACAAAAAAAAAAAAAAAAAAAATCGCCCCAAAAAATAAAGAAAAAATTAACCCGAAAAAACTGGAAAATCACAAAAAAAAAAAAAAAAAAAAAAAAAAAAAAACCAGAAAAAATGAAAAATCTCAAAAAAAACTGAAAAATCACAAAAAAAAAATCCTGAAAAATCCCCACAACCCAAAAAAAAACATATATAAACCAGAAAAAACCCTGAAAACCACCAAATAAATAAATAAACCAGAAAAATCACCACCTGACATCATGCCCCCCTTTCTCCCCCTACAGGAGCCTGCTGCCCCTGTACCGCCCGGCCCCGGACTACGAGACGGCCCTGGTGCAGAAGTACGGCCCGGGGGTGAACGCCCTCAACATCCGGGCCACCCTGCTGTACTCTTCCCAGCCCGAGATCTCCAACACCCACATCCTGGACAACACTCCCCATGAAGGTACACCATGAACGGAACAATTTCTTGGTAGGGTGAAAACAAAAGAACTATATATTTTTGGTGTAAATTGTATAACTTGAGTACAGGTTGAAGCTCCCAAACTCGGCATCCAGTGGAGAGTAGGAGGAAGAGGAGAAGGAAAAGGAGGAGGAGGAGGTAGTAAGGAGGTGGTGGTGGGGGAGGAGATGATGAGGAGGAGGAGGAATACAAAGGAATACAAAGGAAGAACAAACAGGAGGAGGAAGAGGTGGAGAGTAGGAGGAGAGGAAGAGGAGGAGGAGGTAGTAAGGAGGTGGTGGTGGGGGAGGAGATGATAGGAGGAGGAGGAGGAATACAAAGGAAGAACAAACCAGGGAGGAAGAGGTGGAGAGTAGGAGGAGAGGAAGAGGAGGAGGAGGTAGTAAGGAGGTGGTGGTGGGGGAGGAGATGATGAGGAGGAGGAGGAAGAATACAAAGGAATACAAAGGAAGAACAGACAGAGGGGAAGAGTAGGAGGAGGAGGAGGAGGAGGAGGAGGAAAGGAAAGGAAGAGGAAGAGGAGGAGGGAGGAGGAGGAGGAGGAGGAGGAGGAGAGGAAGGAGGAGGGAGGAGGAGGAGGAGGAGGAGGAGGAGGAGGTGGTGGTGAGGAGGGGGTGTAGACTCGGCAACACCCAAAACTCGGCTATGGTTCCGGATTTTCTAAAACCCGGCAGAACACCCAAAACCCTGGGCGTAGTTGCCGGGTCGGCCGCTGGGTGCCACCACACTAGCAGCTGGTTTCTCCGACGATTGTTGTTGTTATTGTTCAGTGGTGTTGTGACTGTAGAGTTGTGTACACTGTTATTGTGTGTACTTCTACAGGTCTGTTATTGGTATTATGGCTCCCAAACGTCCAGGAACACCTACTGGGGCAAGGGAAAAGAAAAGGAAGAACAATGTGTTCACTATTTCTGAGAAAATTGACCTTTTGTCTGATTTTCATGCTTTTTTTCCCCTTAATATATCTACGTTCTAAAAGTCGGAAAATTCCATTACTCGGCTCGGCGCTGGTCCCGAGGTTGCCGAGTCTGGGAACTTCAACCTGTAGTACAAAAATGGTATAGATTGAGAAGGATTAATGGCACGATAAACACAGATCACCCATTAATTGACCCTTGACACCCAGAACGTAATTTCCATTGTAATTTAGCTACCCTTAGATTATTTTAATGGATACAGTGGTACCTTGACTTACGAGTGCCCCAACTTACGAGTTTTCCGAGTTACAAGCAGTCGCTCGTCGATTTTTTGCTTTGAGTTGCGAGCCAAAATCCGAGTTACGAGCGATTTTTTTTTTTTTTTTTTTGTTACGAGCGAGCTCAGATACGCCGCCGCTAGTTGGCGCAGGAATGCCACAACATCGCCCAGCACCCCACGTCTCACTCGTTCACTTTACCTGGTTACCTCGCCGTGGAAGCATCTCTGTTGTGTTGTGCTCACACTGGCGAATGCAAATGGCGGAGGGTGAGTGTAGTACGTCTAGCGGCAGTTCCACCCACAGCTGATACACAGAGTATAAACACAGGTGAATGCAAATGGTGGAGGGGGAGTGTAGTACGTCTAGCGGCAGTTCCACCCACAGCTGATACACAGAGTATAAACACTGGGGAATGCAAATGGTGGAGGGGGAGTGCAGCAGTTCAGTCATATAGGTACAGTAAAAAAATAGGGGTGTTTTTTGGGGTCTAGAACGGATTAATGGTATTTCAATTAATTTCAACGGCGAAAACTGATTTGATATACGAGCACATCGAGTTACCAGCTCGATCCATGAACGAATTAAACTCGTAAGTCAAGGTACCACTGTCTAAGCAATATTTTATAGACATGACCTGTTTAGTATTCTTGTTACCTAGGTCATTTGGTATATTCCGTTACTTTTCGTAATTGTAGGGCTGACACATGGACGATTTTCCCCCATTCTCCCATTCAACACAGGGGGGGGGGGGGCACACTCCCTATTTTATTCTTACAGATATCCTTTTTTAAATATCATCCCTCACGTCCAGTCACTGAAATATATGTATGTACAATCTATGGCCATGTACAAAGGTGCTCTCTCGTGGTACAGTGGTGTCAGGCGGGGTCAGCAGCTACAGCCACTACAAAGGGTATACTGACCTCTCCCAGCACCCTGACC
>JACEEZ010018754.1:150000-195000 GCA_016584305.1 Chionoecetes opilio
CTGCTCTTTGTATTCTCTCAATCTTCCTTATATCCTTCTTTTTATGTGGTGTGTGTGTGTGTGTGTGTGTGTGTGTGTGTGTGTGTGTGTGTGCGCCTTGTTGCTATGTAGAGGCTCTGGAATATATGCTTGTGTTTCTGATTATGTGTATATACATATTTGCTTATTTTTCTGTGAGTTACTATTATTGTTCTGGTTTTTTACTCCACCTCAATCACACCCACCCACTAACTCCCCCTTCTCCGCTCCCCCCCCTCCCAGGCCAGCATAGGGGAGAGCCAGCGCTTCTACATCTGCTGCCAGGGGCCTCTCGCCAACACGGTGGCACACTTCTGGCAGTGTGTGTGGGAGGCGGACGTCTACTTGGTGGTGATGCTCACGTCCGTCACGGGAGACACCGCCACCAGCAAGAGTTTCCCCTACTGGCCGCAGACCGACAACACCAGCGTGGAGTGTGATCAGGTACGGGGGGGGGGAGGGGGAAGGGCTTCTACGTATGTACTTGTAATTGCCGCATAGTTACGGCACACGGGGCCTGAGGTATACTCGTGTGGTCCTGTGTGGGGAGGCGGCAGCAGAGTGGCTAGCGTCACCGAGTGGCGTTCTCGAAGACCCGAGTTCGATCCCGAGTGAGACCCATAAATCCACTTAAGATCTTCCTGCAGCGTGGAGTGGCCTAAGAACACCCACATGCCCTGCCCATTAACTCTGCCTTGGATTGTGAGTGCCTGGGAGGACACAGGGGGGCGGCATGAGCCTCTAATCACAGGCGTCACTATAACAATCCTGCCTGCGCCACCACGGGCGAGGACCAACCATCACAGCCCTCAAGTGAACCTCCAGGGCCTACCATCCCACCCCTGGAGCTATAGGCCTACACGCACTATAGCCACAATTGTATATAATTTTTTTTTTTTTTAAATCTAGTTTTTTCCACATTCATACTCAATTTCCCATTTACACTCCATTGCCCACCCTTCACCACCACCGTGTCGTTGTTCCTCCACAGTTCCGAGTGTTCCGCAAGCACAGCACGGTGGGTCGTTCCTACGTGACCAGTCGCCTGCAGGTGCTGCACGTGCCCTCCAGGAAGAGTCGCAGCATCTGGCACCTGCAGTACACGGACTGGGCGGACCACGGATGCCCCGAGGACCTCATGGGCTTCATCAGTGAGTCTTGATTGTGTTCCTTATTTCCCCTCGGTGGGTCGCCTCACTCCTACGTTGGTTGGATTTTTCACCTGGGATTTTTTTTTTTTTTTTTTTTTTTTTTTTTTTTTTTTTTTTTTTTTCCTCCACTGTTCTCACGTTCATTTTTTTCATTTTTTTTTTTTTTTTTTTTTTTTTTTTTTTTTTTTTTTTTTTTTCCCACTGTTCTCAAGTTCCTTTTTTTCATTTTTTTTTTTTTTTTTTTTTTCCCCTCCACTGTTCTCAAGTTCATTTTTTTCATCTTTTTTTTTTTTTTTTTTTTTTTTTTTTTTTTTTTTTTTTTCCTCCACTGTTCTCAAGTTCATTTTTTTCATTTTTTTTTTTTTTTTTTTTTTTTCCCTCCACTGTTCTCAAGTTCATTTTTTTTCATCTTTTTTTTTTTTTTTTTTTTTTTTTTATCTTGCCTCCGTTTTTATAGATATTTATTTTTTATCTGACCTCCGTAATGGCAACGTTTACCGTAGATAACAGTGAAGTCACCAGGACAACTTTTTTTTCTGTTTACAGCCGTGTGGTGGCGTTAATAGTTACATTTGTACATCCATGATTTCAGGACAGTTAGAAGGGGCTATCTGGAGAGTCTGTGTCATTTTGTGTCTTCATCTGTGTCATAGTAGGGCTATAAATGAACAAATGACAAAAATATCTACAAAGTGGCTACCAACAGTAGAGTCGCCATCTAGTGTTTATTTACTGAGTGTCGTACCGCTGTCGTCGTCGCCCGAAAAAAAACCGCTTAGTGAAATTGTAAACCGTCTATACTTGCAGCTACAAAGCATAAAACAACGCTGAAACAGGGTAGATTATACAGTCATGATATAAACTACTGTGTATCATCTTCAGTGGCACATACAAATCAGTAGTGATGCTATAATTCGTAATATATGGCGGCTGGCGACATCACTGTAGGTGGCGACTGTACTGTTATCTACGGTAGTTACTGACCTCACAAACACCTCTACTCTGCCTTCCTATTTCCTCTAGGTAGTTCCCAATCTAAGCTCATTTTCTCTAGTCTGGTCTACACTGAGGCCTTCTTCTTCTTCTTTCTGTTTAACGTCAGATTTTCCCATGATATCCTATGAGGCTAGACGGCCGATGATACGCTTCCAACAATCTCTATCCATTGCCTCAACTTCTCCAATGGCCAATGCTGCCAGATCCTCTTCAATACATTGCCTCCATGTCTTCCCTGGCCTGCCCGGTGGACGGCGACCTGGCACTTCCACTCTGACAGCTCTCCCCAATGCCTCACCACCTTCTCTCCTCTTCACGTGCCCAAACCACCTCCATCGTCTTACTCTCACCTGGCACTTCCACTCCAACAGCTCTCCCCAATACCTCACCACCTTCTCTCCTCTTCACGTGCCCAAACCACCTCCATCGCCTTACTCTCACCTGGCACTTCCACTCCAACAGCTCTCCCCAATGCCTCACCACCTTCTCTCCTCTTCACGTGCCCAAACCACCTCCATCGCCTTACTCTCACCTGGCACTTCCACTCCAACACCTCTCCCCAATGCCTCACCACCTTCTCTCCTCTTCAAGTGCCCAAACCACCTCCATCGCCTTACTCTCACCTGGCACTTCCACTCCAACACCTCTCCCCAATGCCTCACCACCTTCTCTCCTCTGCCCAAACCACCTCCATCGCCTTACTCTCACCTGGCACTTCCACTCTAACACCTCTCCCCAATGCCTCACCACCTTCTCTCCTCTTCAAGTGCCCAAACCACCTCCATCGCCTTACTCTCACCTGGCACTTCCACTCCAACACCTCTCCCCAATGCCTCACCACCTTCTCTCCTCTTCACGTGCCCAAACCACCTCCATCGCCTTACTCTCAACCTGGCACTTCCACTCCAACACCTCTCCCCAATGCCTCACCACCTTCTCTCCTCTTCACGTGCCCAAACCACCTCCATCGCCTTACTCTCACCTGGCACTTCCACTCCAACACCTCTCCCTAATGCCTCACCACCTTCTCTCCTCTTCACGTGCCCAAACCACCTCCATCGCCTTACTCTCACCTGGCACTTCCACTCCAACACCTCTCCCCAATGCCTCACCACCTTCTCTCCTCTTCACGTGCCCAAACCACCTCCATCACCTTACTCTCACCTGGCACTTCCACTCCAACACCTCTCCCCAATGCCTCACCACCTTCTCTCCTCTTCACGTGCCCAAACCACCTCCATCGCCTTACTCTCACCTGGCACTTCCACTCCAACACCTCTCCCCAATGTCTCACCACCTTCTCTCCTCTTCAAGTGCCCAAACCACCTCCATCGCCTTACTCTCACCTGGCACTTCCACTCCAACACCTCTCCCCAATGCCTCACCACCTTCTCTCCTCTTCACGTGCCCAAACCACCTCCATCGCCTTACTCTCAACCTGGCACTTCCACTCCAACACCTCTCCCCAATGCCTCACCACCTTCTCTCCTCTTCACGTGCCCAAACCACCTCCATCGCCTTACTCTCACCTGGCACTTCCACTCCAACACCTCTCCCCAATGCCTCACCACCTTCTCTCCTCTTCACGTGCCCAAACCACCTCCATCGCCTTACTCTCACCTGGCACTTCCACTCCAACACCTCTCCCCAATGCCTCACCACCTTCTCTCCTCTTCACGTGCCCAAACCACCTCCATCGCCTTACTCTCACCTGGCACTTCCACTCCAACACCTCTCCCCAATGCCTCACCACCTTCTCTCCTCTTCACGTGCCCAAACCACCTCCATCGCCTTACTCTCACCTGGCACTTCCACTCCAACACCTCTCCCCAATGCCTCACCACCTTCTCCTCTTCACGTGCCCAAACCACCTCCATCGCCTTACTCTCACCTGGCACTTCCACTCCAACACCTCACCCCAATGCCTCACCACCTTCTCTCCTCTTCACGTGCCCAAACCACCTCCATCGCCTTACTCTCACCTGGCACTTCCACTCCAACACCTCTCCCCAATGCCTCACCACCTTCCCCCTCCACCCACAGGCTTCCTGGAGGAGATGTCAACCCTACGTCGCTACACCTACAAGGAAGTGCGAGGCGTGGGACGTAACCGCAACACCCCAGTCCTGGTGCACTGTTCGGCCGGCGTGGGGCGTTCGGGCGTCACCATCCTGTGCGACCTGCTGCTGGAGGCGACGGACCACAACTTGCCGCTAGACCCTCCCAAGGTCCTGCAGCACCTACGGCAGCAGCGGATGGCCTTAGTGCAGACCATAGCGCAGTACAAGTTGGTCTACCAGGTCTTGTTGGCGTATCTTAATAGGGCGCGGCTCATTTAGTGCAGGGGTGTGTGTGTGTGTGTGTGTGTGAAGGGGTACGAGGCAGCCTCCTTTGTGTGTGTGTGTGTATATGTGTGTGTGTGAAGGAGTACCAGGCAGCATCCTTTGTGTGTGTGTGTGTGTGTGTGTGTGTGTGAAGGTATACCAGGCAGCATCCTTTGTTATTCTTGTACTTTCTGATATTTTACTCTTCTTTTGATCAGGGCTGCTATGCTTTGATGACCTAGTTGTTACTCCTGGATTAGTGTGGGGGACTTATATCATGTCTCCTAATACCTGATAGCCACTCTCTTATCAGTATCAGGGCCTCATACTATTTTTTTTTTTTTTTTTTTTTTTTTTTTTTTTTTTTTTTTTGTCGTCGTAACATCCCAATTTATTATTATTATTTTTTTTTTTTTTTTTTTTTTTTTTTTTTTTTTTTTTTTCCCCATCACAAACTCTTTTCCTTTCTTTACTTTCTGGCTCCATTGTCACTCCTACCTATCAGTGTTACAGCCTTATATCCTCGTAACACCTTACTTACACCCACTCATGTATCAGTATTGGAGCCCTACACAGTGTACACGACCCTCCTCATACCTGATAGCTGTGCCCTTATCAAATCCCTATCTGTTTTCGCTTTATATTTACAATCATCAATTTTAACATTTCATTCATCACTTTTAACATCAATTTTAACATTATTAATCAATTTTAACATTTTATTAATCAATTTTAACACTATTCATCAATTTTAACATTTTATTCATCAATTTTAACATTTTATCACATTTTAACCATTTTAACATCAATTTTAACATTTTATTCATCAATTTTAACATCAATTTTAACATTTTATTCATCAATTTTAACATTTTAAACATCAATTTTAACATTTTAAACATCACTTTTAACATCAATTTTAACATTTTAAACATCACTTAACACCAATTTTAACATTTTAAACATCAATTTTAACATTTAAACATCAATTTTAAACATTTTAACATTTACATCAATTTTAACATTTTATCATTCAATTTTAACATTTTATTCATCAATTTTACATCATTTTAACATTTATTATCAATTTTAACATCAATTTTAACATTTTATTCATCAATTTAACTTTTAACATTTTATTCATCATTTAACAAATTTTAACATTTTATTCATCAATTTTAACATTTTATTCATCAATTTTAACATTTTATTCATCAATTTTAACATTTTATTCATCAATTTTAACATTTTATTCATCAATTTTAACATTTTATTCATCAATTTTAACATTTTATTCATCAATTTTAACATTTTATTCATCAATTTTAACACCAATTTTAACATTTTAAATTTTAACATCAATTTTAACATTTTATTCATCAATTTTAACATCAATTTTAACATTTTATTCATCAATTTTAACATCAATTTTAACATTTTATTCATCAATTTTAACATTTTAAACATCAATTTTAACATTTTAAACATCACTTTTAACATCAATTTTAACATTTTAAACATCAATTTTAACATTTTATTCATCAATTTTAACATTTTAAACATCACTTTTAACATCAATTTTAACATTTTCATCACTTTTAACATTTTATTCATCAATTTTAACATTTTAAACATCACTTAACATTTTATTCATCAATTTTAGCATCAATTTAACATGTATCCACCAAACTCCTCATCCAATGCCCTATCTATCAAAGTTAGGGTCTCACAAACAACTTATTGACTCTAAATTCACTCCTATATCAGTATAAAACAGTATCAATCAGTATCCTTATATATGTATATTTCTAACACTATATTCTACTCCTATATCAGTATTAGAACCTCATACTGCCTCATAGCACCTCATAACCACCTCATAATCAGTATCAGGGCCTCACACCTCTTAAACTCATGTGATATACTCATACATCCAAATTCCCAACATCCGACCTCCAAACATCCGACTTGTCCAAACAACCGACTTTTTCACCACCACATTGTGTCTTGTTTTGGCCATTTATCTTACGTCTTTTTTTTTTAGTTATTAGAAAACATTGATTTGTGGCTTTATTTATGCATGAATTTTACTTTCGCGTCTACCACTGGATCGGCCTTCAAGAGCTGCATCTTTTATGTTCTATACCATTTTGTCCTTACGTTTAGGGTTACTGTGATATCCGAACATCCGACTATTCCAATTATCCGACCTACCTTCGGTCCCCCCAAGGTCGGATAAATAATACTTAGCTGTACATCAATGTTATGCCCCCTTATAACACCTCACTCACTCACTCACTCACTCACTCACTCACTCACTCACTCACTCACTCACTCACTCACCTACCTGCCTCTCACTCACTCACTCACTCACTCACTCACTCACTCACCTGCCTCTCACTCACTCACTCACTCACTCACTGCCTCTCACTCACTCACTCACTCACAGTACCTCATCAACCACCTCATCACTACATCATCCCTCCATAGCAGTGCCTTCCAACGCCTTATATATATATACAGAACTAGCGCACCTCTAGCCTTAACTCTGCTTGGTGATATTCAGAAGTATCAGATCTTCTTCATCCATTACCCTTCTCTTCTCTTGTCCCGGCAGTGCCTAGGTGTGTGTGTGTGTGTGTGTGTGTCTCTCTCTCTCTCTCTCTCTCTCTCTCTCTCTCTCTCTCTCTCTCTCTCTCTCTCTCTCTCTCTCTCTCTCTCTCTCTCTCTCTCTTTTCTCATACTTTTTCCATGTAATTCTCTCTCCTCTCTCTCTCTCTCTCTCTCTCTCTCTCTCTCTCTCTCTCTCTCTCTCTCTCTCTCTCTCTCTCTCTCTCTCTCTCTCTCTCTTCTCTCTCTTTCCGTCTCTCTCTCTTCTCTCTCTCTCTCTCATGACATGTCTCAAGGTTTTCTCTCTCTCTATCTCAGGTGACTTTCTACTTGTACATCGATGTCTCCTTTCGGAGCGTGTTATCGTGCTTCGGTGTAACCGATCCTAGGTTACGGTGTGAGATTGCAGTACTGTAGGGATGGATGTGTCACCTTTATGGACGTCGATTCTTTGCCGGGAGACGATTGATGCTCTAGGGTTGACGATGAAGTGTGTGTGTGTGTGTGTGTGTGTGTGTGTACGTTGTGTGTGTGTGTGTGTGTGTGGTGTGTTGTGGTGTGTGTGTTCCCGTTAGGCATCACTAGTTTTATCCACGAGCTTTTACGGCAATTTTACATCGTTTTTATGTCCGTTCGTTCGTACGTTTGTGTAACTACTGTGACTACTACTACTACTACTACTACTACTACTACTACTACTTCACAATCTACTCTTATCGGCATTAAGTTATGACTATACGAAACTACGTATTGCTATTTATTAAGCGAGACTTCCGATGCCAATTGTAATTATGTGTGTGTGTGTGTGTGTGTGTGTGTAGTTGTTTATGTCCGTAGCAGAAATGTACAGAAGTATGTTTGTTATATCTCTTCCCACTTCTCTCTCTCTCTCATCTCTCTCTCTCTCTTCTCTTCTCTCTCTCTCTCTCTTCTTCTCTTCTCTTTCTCTTCTTCTCTTCCTCTCTCTCCTCTGCCTCTCTCTCTCTCTCTCTCTTTACTCCCTCTTCTTCCTCTCTCTCTCTCTCAGCCTCTCTCTCTCTCTCTCTCTCTCTCTCTCTCTCTCTCTCTCTCTCTCTCTCTCTCTCCTCTTCTCCTCTCTCTCTCTCTCTCTCTCTCTCTCTCTCTCTCTCTCTCTCTCTCTCTCTCTCTCTTCTCCTCTCTCTCCTCTCTCCTTCTCTCTCTCTCTCCTCTCTCTCTCTCTCTCTCTCTCTCTCTCTCTCTCTCCTTCTCTCTCTCTCTCTCTCTCTCTCTCTCTCTCTCTCTCTTCTCTCCTCTCTTCTCTCCTCTCTCTTCTCTCCTCCTTTCCTCCTCTTCCTTCTGTCACCTCTCTCTCTCTCTCTCTCTCTCTCTCTCTCTCTCCTCTCTCTCTCTCTCTCTCTCTCTCTCTCTCTCCTCTCCTCTCTCTCTCTCTCTCTCCCCTCTCTCCTCTCCTCCCCTCTCTCTCTCACCGCCAGAGCTTCCTACTTATAAGAACAAATTGTAATGTGTATCACCAAAGTCTATTTTGGTAAAGAATTGGATTTTTTTTTATTTATATTAAACAGAAAACCTCTGAACTGTCTTTTAATAGTAGTTATTTCCTTCCTGTGTAGATTGGGTGGATAAGTAGTCATTTAGTAGTAGTAGATTTGTAAGTGTTAAGTAGTCATTTAGTAGTAGTAGATTTGTAAGTGTTAAGTAGTCATTTAGTAGTAGTAGATTGGGTGGATAAGTAGTCATTTAGTAGTAGTAGATTTGTAAGTGTTAAGTAGTCATTTAGTAGTAGTAGATTTGTAAGTGTTAAGTAGTCATTTAGTAGTAGTAGATTTGTAAGTGTTAAGTAATTAGGTAAGTAGTTCAAGTCATCGTCCAGATCCATTTTTTCTTTGTATAATTATGTTGACTGTTCATCCAAAATACCTGATCCACAAAAATTATTCACTTCCGCGCCTTATTTCCCTAAAAACATGACTTGTAAAAAGCGCGGAAAAAACGACAGCCACATTCCAGCCGTGGCGGGAAACTTGCCGGCGACGTAACGGCAGGCAGCCTCCCAGCCCTGCCAGATACAAAACACACGTAAACTCTGAAAAAAATATAGTCCTTGAAGAATTTTGGGTGTTTCTGATATATTTTTTTTGCGATATGGCATATACTTGCATCGTTTATGGGTGCAGCAAGAAATCTGTGCCTTTCTAGAGACCTTAGCACCTATTTCGACCTATTCGGCCACGATATATGTGTGTAGAGCGCCGGGGAGACGGGTGAGAGGCACGCAGCGAGACAATCTGCTTCACACCGCCCGCCTCTCCCCACCACTCCAAACATATATCCTGGCCGTATAGGTTAGAAATGTGTGCTAGGCTCTCTGGAAAGGCACAGATTTCTTGCTGCACCCATAAAGGATACAAGTATGTGCCATATCACAAAACAAATATATCGGAAACACCCAAAATTCTTCAAGTACTATATTTTTGTCTGAGTCTCCGTGCATTTGTATCTGGCAGGGCTGGGAGGCTGCCTGCCGTGACGTCGCCGAGCCGTGGTCTGTCGTCTGCTGATCGCCAGTTGTGTTTTGAGAGCTCGGGGAATTTACAGATTTTGAATGCGGCGGATTATTTAAACACGGGTGACTGGATGCAAAAAGTGACGACCTATTGTTGATGTACTCGCTCATGGCTATATTTTGCCTGCATTAAATCAGGAATGATGGAATGGTCTGGACGATGACTTTAAGGTTGGTAGTTTTGTAAGTAGATCTAGATGGGTTTTATGTATCTACTTTTTTCTTATTTTTATTTACTACTTAAATTGGGTTACTTTAGAAATTTGTATGTATGTTGGTTTGGTTTTAAGTGGTAAGTAGTATTTTTGGTTGATTTTAAGTGGTAAGTAGTATTTTTGGTTGATTTTAAGTGGTAAGTAGTATTTTTGGTTGATTTTAAGTGCTATTTTTGGTTGGATTTAAGTGGTAAGTAGTATTTGTGGTTGATTTTAAGTGGTAAGTAGTATTTTTGGTTGGTTTTAAGTGGTAAGTAGTATTTTTGGTTGATTTTAAGTGGTAAGTAGTATTTTTGGTTGATTTTAAGTGGTAAGTAGTATTTTTGGTTGATTTTAAGTGGTAAGTAGTATTTTTGGTTGATTTTAAGTGCTAAGTTATTTTTTGGTTGGATTTTAAGTGGTAAGTAGTATTTTTGGTTGGTTTTAAGTGGTAAGTAGTATTTTTGGTTGATTTTAAGTGGTAAGTAGTATTTTTGGTTGATTTTAAGTGGTAAGTAGTATTTTTGGTTGATTTTAAGTGGTAAGTAGTATTTTTGGTTGATTTTAAGTGGTAAGTAGTATTTTTGTTTGGTTTTAAGTGGTAAGTAGTATTTTTGGTTGGTTTTAAGTGGTAAGTAGTATTTTTGTTTGGTTTTAAGTGGTAAGTAGTATTTTTGGTTGGTTTTAAGTGGTAAGTAGTATTTTTGGTTGGTTTTAAGTGGTAAGTAGTATTTTTGGTTGGTTTTAAGTGGTAAGTAGTATTTTTGGTTGGTTTTAAGTGGTAAGTAGTATTTTTGGTTGGTTTTAAGTGGTAAGTAGTATTTTTGGTTGGTTTTAAGTGGTAAGTAGTATTTTTGGTTGGTTTTAAGTGGTAAGTAGTATTTTTGGTTGATTTTAAGTGGTAAGTAGTATTTTTGGTTGATTTTAAGTGGTAATATATTTTTGGTTGGATTTTAAGTGGTAAGTAGTATTTTTGGTTGATTTTAAGTGGTAAGTAGTATTTTGGTTGATTTTAAGTGTAAGTAGTAATTTTTGGTTGATTTTAAGTGGTAAGTAGTATTTTTGGTTGATTTTATAAGTAGTATTTTTGGTTGGTTTTAAGTGGTAAGTAGTATTTTTGGTTGGATTTTAAGTAGTAGTATTTTTGTTTGGTTTAAGTGGTAAGTAGTATTTTTGTTGGTTTAAGTGGTAAGTAGTATTTTTGGTTGGTTTTAAGTGGTAAGTAGTATTTTTGGTTGATTTTAAGTGGTAAGTAGTAATTTTTGGTTGATTTTAAGTGGTAAGTAGTATTTTTGGTTGATTTTAAGTGGTAAGTAGTATTTTTGGTTGATTTTAAGTGGTAAGTAGTATTTTGGTTGATTTTAAGTGGTAAGTAGTATTTTTGGTTGATTTTAAGTGGTAAGTAGTATTTTTGGTTGATTTTAAGTGGTAAGTGTACTTTTGTTATTTCAGTGGTAAAGTATATTTTGGTTCGATCTTAAAGTGGTAAGAGTATTGGGTTGATTTACAGTGTCAAGTAAGTATTTTTGGTTGGTTTTAAGTAGTACAGTATATTTTGGTTGATTTTAAGTGGTAAGAGTAATTTGAGGTTTTAAGTAGTAAGTAACATTCTGGATGATTAAGTGGAGAGATTTGTGGTTGATTTAAGTGGTAAGTATTCATTTGGTTGATTAAGTGACCCTAATTTTGGTTGATTTAAAGTGGTAAGTAGTATTTTTGGTTGTTTAATGCTTTTGTTGGCATTAACATGGCAAAGTATCTTTTGGTTGACTTTTAATGGTCAATAGTATTCTGGCTGATTTAAGTGGTAGTAGATTTGGGATTAAGTGTTAGGTAATTTGTGGTTGATTTAAATGGTTAAGTAGTAATTTGGTTGATTTTAAGTGGTAAGTAGTATTTTTGTTGATTTTAATGTATAGTATTTTTGGTTGATTTTAAGTGGTAAGTAGTAATTTGTGGTTGATTTTAAGTGGTAAGTAGTAATTTGTGGTTGATTTTAAGTGGTAAGTACTCTTAACACACCACAGCTTCACCTTCAGTGCTACAAGACCATTCAACTGCATCCCAACAAAACTAAGGAACATGAGGGCTGTCTCACCCGACCCCTTCAAGTACAAGTTGGATGCCTGGCTGGCCAACAACACCAGACACACCGCCAACACCAGGCTACACCACCACCAACACCAGGCTACACCACCTCCAACACCAACAGTCTCCTGCACTGCACCAAGGAGGAGAGAAAGCTGTCTGTTACAGTGGCGATCCATCTCAGCTGCGTTGATAACTGACCCAATACTTCAAAGCTAAGTAGTATTTTTGTTTACTTATTTATATTGGGTGACTTTAGAAATTTGTATGTATGTTAGGTTGATTTTAAGTGGTAAGTAGTATTTCTAAGTACATGTTGTAGTGCTTCTTTGTGTCATTACTTTTACTTATACGACATTATTATTATTATTATTATTATTACGTTGTTGTTGTTGTGTTATTTTATTATTTAAGGGGTCGAAATGGGTCAGCTATATATTAACCTAATTTTTTTTTTTTTTTTTTTTTTACATATCCCCCCCTATATAATCCCCCCATTATTCGGACCACTCCTTGGCCCAATTAGTCCCAATATGAGAGGGTTTACTGTATAAGTACTACAATAAGTGCAGTTTTGGTATATTTTAGACATATAGTGAGTTATTGTGTGGAGGGGCTAGAGGTAACCATTGGATAATTCCTACTTTCGGCTAATTCGACCCAAATCTTCCCCGATTACAGTAAAACCTCTCGTATTCGGACCTCCACTTTTTTTTATTTTTTTAATTTTTTAGGGGTCGAAATTTCCTAGCTATAATATATACACCAGGAATATTTTTTTTTTTTTTTTTTTTTTTTTTAAGGGGTCGACATTTCCTAGCTATAATATATACCACCAGGATTTTTTTTTTTTTTTTTTTTTTTTTTTTTTTTTTTAAGGGGTCGAAATTTCCTAGCTACATACTACACCTAGATTTTTTTTTTTTTTTTTTTTTCTTTCATATCCCCCCATATATAATCCCCCCCATTATTCGGACCACTCCTTGGCCCAATTAGTCCGAATATGAGAGGGTTTTCTGTAGTCCGAATATGAGAGGGCTTACAGTACACAATGATCACTTCAATTCATACACTTCAATAAAACTAGGAAATACAAACACACATTACGATTTTAAAAACATATATATTCGTTCGACATAAAATTCTATATACCGTACGTTAAGTTTCTACAAAAATATACACCTACGCACGTACAAACATACATAGGAAGGCTAGGCTATAGGGAGGTATACATGATCGCTACGACGTGTATACATGGCACTTGATTGGTCCACACAACTTACACACACTGCATTAACACTCTCACGCACGAAAAGTTTAATAAGTTTTTCCGTCCACTGCGACATCCGTCTTATGCTCCCTGAGGGTCCCGCGAAATGGCCTGACTGTGCAGCGAATTTTTTTTTTATGTTATCAATTTCAGCAACGTATATTTTTTTTTTCTGGCATTATTATATATCGTTAGTTTTGCAAGAGATTATTCTGCCTTATGAAAGAAAAAAATAACAAGAAATGCAAATAAATAGCGGAATTTACCGACTCTGAAAAAAACATTGAGTCAAGAGAAATAAGAAATACGAGAAATAAGTTCACCACTTCGTAGCTCAAAACTTCCCGAGTCAACTTTTTATGGTTTATATGTCAATAAAAGTGGATTTTTATGAGGATTCCAACGCTACCATTATCATTTTCATATCCGCGCTCACAGGCTGCCTGCTGAGAGGAAACTGAGACACGCGCCCTTATCCTTTCATATCCACTCCCACGAGAGAGTTGACAATTAGTTTATTTTATAGGCCTAGCTTGGATCTTTGACGCAGAACATTTTGATGTGATTCTGATCAATACTTTATTTTTGGCGAATTTTTACAAGTTTTTTGACACAATTCGCGTCAAAAGCTCAGATGTAGACGGTTCCGTTTTGATGGGAATCGCGTCACCGTGCGTGAGAGGGTTAAGGAAGGTCTGTCTGCAAGGTGTTTATAGCATACACAGAACTATAGTGTGTTTTTTTTAACGAGGTGAAAATTCCGTTCTATCTTAAAGTCTCATGCTTAAAATTATTATGTTTACCTGATACTATGGTTAACTATGATAAAATACAGCTGACATTTAGAAGAACCGTAGTATTCCCTTCTCCTGGTTAAAATGATGCCTGTGTTTACCTGATACTAGGGTTAACTATGATAAAATACAGCTGACATTTAGAAGAACCGTAGTATTCCCTTCTCCTGGTTAAAATGATGCCTCTGTTTACCTGATAATAGGGTTAACTATGATAAAATACAGCTGAAATTTAGAAGAACCGTAGTATTTCCTTCTGGTTAAAATGATGCCTGTGTTTACCTGATAATAGGGTTAACTATGATAAAATACAGCTGACATTTAGAAGAACCGTAGTATTCCCTTCTGGTTAAAATGATGCCTCTGTTTACCTGATAATATGGTTAACTATGATAAAATACAGCTGACATTTAGAAGAAGTGTAGTATTCCCTTCTCCCGGCATCAAATATCAGTCAGTAAGCAGCAAGGGGTCAGCATTTTTCACCTCATTACAAAAGCAGTCTATAGCCGTACATAACACTTCTCTATCATCATTTAACTTCTATCTCTCTTCTTGGCACTTAATTGGCCCATACAACCACTTGAATAAGGAAGGTCTGGGACTAAGGCGTTTATAGCATAGACAGAACTACTTAGGCCCGTACCAAGAGTCATGAGGAAGGTCCAGCAACGAAGGACGAAGGACAGGAAGGCTACCATTAAAGGGATATCAGGCGCCTAGAATTGAAACGCCACAAGCGCCACTTTTAAAACACTGAGAAAAACGTAAACAAACCCCATCACAATATGTTCATTTGTTGGTGATTTACTTTGAAAACACTTTAGGGTAATTTTTGTCATTGATAAAAAGTGGCGCTTGTGGCGTTTCATATCTTGATTTTCTTAGATTAAACTTTAAGCGTGTTTTTCTCAGTGTTTTAAAAGTGGCGCTTGTGGCGTTTCATATCTTGATTTTCTTAGATTAAACTTTAACCGTGTTTTTCTCAGTGTTTTAAAAGTGGCGCTTGTGGCGTTTCATATCTTGATTTTCTTAGATTAAACTTTAAGCGTGTTTTTCTCAGTGTTTTAAAAGTGGCGCTTGTGGCGTTTCATATCTTGATTTTCTTAGATTAAACTTTAAGCGTGTTTTTCTCAGTTTTAAAAGTGGCGCTTGTGGCGTTTCAGATCTTGATTTTCTTAGATTAAACTTTAAGCGTGTTTTTCTCAGTGTTTTAAAAGTGGCGCTTGTGGCGTTTCATATCTTGATTTTCTTAGATTAAACTTTAAGCGCGTTTTTCTCAGTTTTTTAAAAGTGGCGCTTGTGGCGTTTCATATCTAGATTTTCTTAGATTAAATTTTCAGCGTGTTTTTCTCAGTGTTTTAAAAGTGGCGCTTGTGGCGTTTCATATCTTGATTTTCTTAGATTAAACTTTAAGCGCGTTTTTCTCAGTGTTTTAAAAGTGGCGCTTGTGGCGTTTCATATCTTGATTTTCTTAGATTAAACTTTAAGCGCGTTTTTCTCAGTGTTTTAAAAGTGGCGCTTGTGGCGTTTCAATGCTAGGCGCCTGATATCCCTTTTATGGTAGCCTTCCTTCGTCCTTCGTTGCTGGACCTTCACCGTGACTCTTGGTACGGCCTAACACTAATCATAACGCTAGTCTATCATCATTTTGTGAACAATTTTTAGAGGCAATATGGATGACAGAATGAGCAGAGTGAAGGATTTTGCATTCTCCTTTCACTGTGTTATCTTTAGATGTTGATTTTAAGTTACATTATGTTATACTCTCTCTCTCTCTCTCTCTCTCTCTCTCATACACTTAGATTCTACATGAGGTGGGGATTACGTATCTTATTTATTAACAGTACGTCTATAACTACACACACACACACACACACACACACACACACATACTGATCAGATTGAGTCTTCTGCACTGTACTGACACATATACATACATAAAGGCCCCCATCCACGGTGCCATCTGGTCGTACGACCATCGGACAGATCTGGTTGGATCCAACCAGATTGGATCGTGAGTGGGGTGATTTTGGTCTGTCCGACCGACTGACAGCTGGTCGGATGGCGACCAAGCAGTGTTTGGTTTTTAGATCCGACAGATCATCCGGTTCAGAGCGGATGGCACCGTGAGTGTGCTGATCGTGAGGCCAGCCGTCAGTTTCGCCACTGACAGCGTCGCGAGAGGACTACCAAGATGAATTGTTTCTTTAATGAGAAGCACTTTTGGACAGAATTCATCCAATGATATAGAAACTGAATGTTTGTGGGAAATAAAAAGCAAAAAGTCAATGGATAAATATAAGAAAAATGCAGCTTATGAAGTATTGGCAGAGAAACTCACGGAGCGACAGTGAGCGACAGTGAGCGACAGTCAGGCTAATGTGGAAACAGTAAAAAAAAAAAAACTATATGAGAAGTGTGTGCCGGAAATATATTAAGAAAATAATTGCCTCTATGAAATTTGGTGCGATCGCGGATGAAGTTTACGCTCCTCAGTTGTGGTATCAGATTCCATCAAAAGTAATTCGATCCTCGTTGCACAGACCCATCATGGGAACCGCTCTCCACCGTTTCTATCACCAACTGAATTGATCCTGAGGTGCGGTCGGATCGTTAGTGGGTGGTAGGATATCCATCGGATCAGCTCTGTCGGATCAGATCGTACGACCAATCGTACCGTGGATGGGGGCCTTAAGTTCATACACACACACACACTCTTTGGGTAGTTGGCAAGCCCTGCAATGATGAGGACTCTCTACGCTGTACTAATACTCATGACATCAATTATCATCACTGTAATACTGATTGTAGGGACTCCTGGACCATAGAGCTGATGTTCTGCAAGGAGGAGAAGGAGGAGGTCTTGTATACAGTACTCTTCCTTCCTTCCTTCCTTGACTGGCTGGTTCATATCTACTCCCTTGTTCATTCTTTTCTACTCTTCCTTCCTTCTTTCTGTCCTTCCTTCCTTCCTTCCTTCCTTTCCCTCCTTCCTTCCTTCCTTCCTTCCTTGACTGGCTGATTCATATCTAACTCCCTTGTTCATTAATTTCAACTCTTCCTTCCTTTATTTTCCTTCTTTCCTTCCTTCCTTCCTTCCTTCCTTCCTTCCTTCCTTCCTTCCTTCCTTCCTTCCTTCCTTCTTTCCTTCCCTACCTGAATCATGTTGTTGTTTTCCTACCCCACACAGGACCAGCGACCATTCTTTCAAACCGAGACCTCAAACAATAGCCTGGAACCATAACAAGCAGCCTTCAGTAACTCAACTCTCATTTCTTCAAGCCAGGAACCTTCCCTAGCCACTGGGGGACTTAGAGAAGGTCCTATCAAGACTTTAGATACAGACCTAGGCAATCAAGGACCTATCAGGAGCTTAGATAGTGAAGAACCTATCAAGCATTTAGGTAAAGACTTAGGCCATCAAACTCCCTTAATTCTCTGATCTTAAAACAGGAACACTTTTGGACCTAATAAAGAACAGTTACCCCTTCAGACCCAGAACGTAATTTCCATTGTAATTTGGGTACCATTAGACTAGACGATTTTTAGTGACTACAGGTTGAAGTTCCCAAACTCGGCAACCTCGGGACCAGCGCCGAGCCGAGTAATGGAATTTTCTGACTTTTAGAACGTAGATATATTAAGGGGGAAAAAAAGCATGAAAATCACGTTTGGACGTTGGGGAGCCATAATACCAATAACAGACCTGTAGAAGTACACACAATAACAGTGTACACAACTCTACAGTCACAACACCACTGAACAATAACAACAAACAAATCGGCGGGAGAAACCCAGCGGCCTAGTGTGGTGGCACCCAGCGGCCGACCCGGCAACTACGCCCAGGGTTTTGGGTGTTCTGCCGTGTTTTGGAAAATCCGGAACCATAGCCGAGTTTTGGGTGTTGCCGAGTTTGGGAACTTGAACCTGTATAAGCAATATTTTATAGCTATGACCTGTTTAGTATCCTTGTCCACCAGCTAATTTGGTATATTCAGTTACTTTTCGTAATTTTATGGCTAACGTACAATTTTTTATAGCCAAGGAAAGATCTGGGCGTGAAGGGGTTAACATTACTAACTACTACTACTACTACTACTACTACTACTACTCTACCACTACTACTACTACAACAGACCATTTTATATAGCCAAGGAAAGATCTGGGCGTGAAGGGGTTAAGGAATCGAATGTCATTTCTCTTCTACGACACATTGTACAACTTCTACGTACAATCTAACAAGACAGGAACCTTGGAAACAGACTGCGAAGGGAATGTCCCACCCTCAAACTTGTGAGAGATTTATCGCTCAAACTTGTGAGAGGTTTATCGCTGCGGCACCCTGGGGTCTCGCCTGCTGGGGGGCTGTGTCCGCGCCCCCCCCTCCGCCCCCCAGCCCACCAGGGTTATGTGGCGACCGTTGGTGGCCTTGTCCGCGGCGGGCTGTCCTGGTGGCGGCTGATACACGGGGCGTTTCGGGTTAGATTCGAGCACCTTCTACGCCATATGCGAGCAACTTTTAATGCTCAAACATACCTTGAAAAGGGATGCAGAAGGAATTATTGTTCATATTATCTTACTATATATATTTTGATTAGATTATTATCTTCATATTTGTTTAGGTTTTATTTGTGGTATTACTTGGTTATTCATTGACTGTTTTGAGTCTTGTTACTGTCTCCATTTATTTCCCCACTATTTAGTTTATTTTGGCGTACGTTTGTTGTCTTTTGTTCTGTGTTTTCTTGGTTTGTGCTATACACCTGCCAAGCTTTTTTTTTCTTTTGTTCTTTAGCATCACAGGATTGGCCAAGGAAAACAAAATCATAAAAGTCGATAGTAGGGCAGTGTCCTATATATTAGTTGTTGGTGTGTGTGTGTTGATTTATTTAGTTTGTTGATTATTTTTTTTTTTTTTTTTTTTTTTTTTTTCTTTTTGTTTGTTTGTTGACACCAGGGCATGTTTCTCTTCTACTTTTTCACCTTCCACCACACCAGTTGCCAGTCAACAATTCAACCAGTCCACAAGTTCACCATCAGGTCCAGTCCACATTGCACGTGGTGTCAGTCACATTCCACTAGTGTGACATTTTTGTTCATAGTTTCCGTTTTCCATCCTCAGATTGCACACGGTGTTACATTTACCAGGCTTCACTCCAGTCACCAGTCCACCAGTTCACCAGTTCACCAGTTCACCAGTTCACCAGTCCACCAGTTCACCAGTTCCACCAGTCCACCAGTCCACCAGTCCACCAGTCCACCAGTTCACCAGTCCACCAGTCCACCAGTCCACCAGTCACCAGTTCCACCAGTCCACCAGTTCACCAGTCCACCAGTTCACCAGTTCAATCTCTCGGTCAACAATCATGCAAAACAGTCTCACTAGTATAGTAAGTTTATCCACTCAGTATTTTGAGTGTGTGTCTAACTGTCTATCATTCATTCACAAATCACAGTCATCCACATCCCCCTCACCGTCTTGGAGGACCAGATCCACATGCCTGAGGTGATGCCAACCACCAGGGACATGAAGATCTTGAGCATGAAGATCTCCACCGAGGGAATGCTTTGCTCCAGCGTGCAGTCTGCGGGGAAGAGGAGGGGGAGGAAGAGAAAGATTTTATTCGTCAAGGTAATTCAGGTAAGGTTAGGTTAAGGTCAATTTTATTCGTCAAGGAAGAGAAAGGTTTTATTCGTCAAGGAAGAGAAAGGTTTTATTCGTCAAGGAAGAGAAAGGTTTTATTCGTCAAGGAAGAGAAAGGTTTTATTCGTCAAGGAAGAGAAAGGTTTTATTCGTCAAGGAAGAGAAAGGTTTTATTCGTCAAGGTAAGGTTAAGGTAAATTTTATTCGTCAAGGAAGAGAAAGGTTTTATTCGTCAAGGTAAGGTTAAGGTCAATTTTATTCGTCAAGGAAGAGAAAGTTTTTATTCGTCAAAGGTTTTTATCGTCTAAGGCAGAAGTCGCAGCCCAGAATTCTAGAAGAGGCAGTTTCTTTTAACACTTGGCAGGGCTCTCTCTCTCTCTCTCTCTCTCTCTCTCTCTCTCTCTCTCCTAGGGCAGCAGTGTTGATGGAGCCACAGTGTATACTTTATGAATAGAAATTACCAACAAGTACAAGTTAACAAGTACAAGAATGCATCCCAATAGTGTACTAGAGACCCAGACCGGCCACACACACTGTTGTACTGCAGCTATCTAGGCCTGTATTTCATCTCTCATTTTTTTAATCTATAATTTGAACATTTTTAACGAGGTGACAGGATCAGCACAGGCCTCTTGGAAGAACCACATGCGTCTCCAGAACTTCAGGTTACCGACTGCTGGTCTAAGGTTCTTATTCTGTCGTCGTCATTATATTATTCATCGAAGAAAATATCAAAATCAGACAAGACTTATTTTCTACCGTGTCGTAACTCACCAGCCTGCCTCACCATCCCCCCCTGGTGCTGCCGGGGAGTGCCGCCCCTGTGGTACCCCGAGCTGCACCTCAGGGCCGCCTGCACGGCCACCTCGCCCCACCGGTCGCGCCCCAGGTATTCGTAGACGTTGCAGGCGATGACACAGACGGCGGGGACGGTGTACAGCACGGAGAATATGCCGATGCGCACCATTAACTTCTCCAGCTTGGTGATGTTGGTGGTGGTGAGGAGGGTGGGGGGCGTGAGGGGTGTGGTGGTGGTGGTGCCTGGAAGAGTGGAGGTAGAGGTGGTGGAGGGGGATGTTAGGAATGATAGTATGGGGGTGTTAGGATACAGTTAGGGACTAGTAGTTTAGAGGAGGTAGAATGTTAGAGTAGTAGTTGCAGTAGAAACTCGATTTACCCAAAAACTTGATTTATTAGGACAAATTTAAATTCCGTTATTCCACTTTTCAATGTTGTAATGTTTGCAATGATACGTAGCGGGGAATTCTGCTAAATATATGTATCAATATTTGGTGCATTCCGCTAACGGCCGCCGAGCCACGCGTTTGGGTAGGCTTGGGGGCCATACAGACCACTGCAGAAACAGGAATTACCAGAAACGCTCTTGATTTTACTGAAAACTCCATCCTATCGAGCTACGTCTATCAGGTGCCAATAACGGAAATTTGATTTAGCGGAAAATTAAATTTATCGATATCGGCTTTGGCTGAATGATTCCGTTATATTGAGCTTCTAGTGTAGTAGTTTTCCTCCTCCATCATCATCATCATCATTATTATTACAACTCAGAAATAATATCAACATGTAAAAAAGGTCATGTATTTCACTACATATTTGCCCCCCTAAAAACTCATCTACCCATCATCCATTATCCACCAATCCTTACCTGCATCCACCTGTGTGTGATCCGCCCCGCTCTTGATGGTGCGGCGGATGCGGAAGAGTGCCACAAACCCCAACACGATGAAGAGAGTGCCGAGGGCCAGCAGGACGGAGAGCGGCACAATGACGAAGGCGAGGTGGGCCCAGCGGTGTGTGAGTCCCACGTAACACAGACCCACCAGCTCGTCCCCGTCAACCTGGGAGTGTGGTGGTAGTGGTTAGTGGTAGAGAAGGGAGGAGTATAGTAGTAGTAGTAGTAGTTGTAGTTGTAGTAGTAGTAGGAAGAAAATCGTAAAGTAATCGTCCAGACCATTTCATTATTCCTGATTTAATGCAGGCAAAATATAGCCATTATCGAATATATCAACACTATGTCGTCACTTTTTGCATCCAGTCACCCGTTCTTAAATAATCCGCAATCAAAATCTGCATATTCCCCGAGGTTCCAAAACGCTCCTGGCGACTAGCAGACGATTCACCACGGCTCGGTGACATCACTCGAGGCGGCCCTCCCCTCGCGGTAATACAGAAGCACGTGAACACAGAAATATATATAGTACTTGAAGAATTTTGGGTGTTTCTGATATTATTTTTTTGCAATATGGCACATAATTACATCCTTTATGGGTGCAGCAAGACAGCCGTGCCTTTCCTGAGAGCTTAGCACCCGTTTGCGATCTATACGGCCACGATAACTGTGTGGCGATGGTTTGTGCATCAGGGGAGGGCAGGCTACGTGATGCAGTTTGTGGGCCGCCCGTGACGTCCTCAGCAAACACACACACACACACACACACACCTATACGTACACACACGCACATAGTATAATATTAGAAGTGGTAGTGTTAGTAGTAGTAGTAGTAGTAGTAGTAGTAGTAGTGGTAGTAGTAGTAGTAGTAGTAAGTAGTAGTAGTATAGTAGTAGTAGTAGTGGTGTGTAGTAGTAGTAGTAGTATAGTAGTAGTAGTAGTAGTAGCAGTAGTAGTGTAGTAGTAGTAGTAGTATAGTATAGTAGTAGTAGTAGTAGTAGTAGTAGTAGTAGTAGTAGTAGTGTGTAGTGTAGTAGTAGTATAGTAGTAGTAGTAGTAGTAGTAGTAGTAGTAGTAGTAGTAGTAGTAGTAGTAGTAGTAGTAGTGTAGTGTAGTAGTAGTAGTAAGTAGAGTAGTAGTAGTAGTAGTAGTAGTAGTATGAGTAGTAGTTAGTAGTAGTAGTATGTGTGTAGTAGTAGTAGTAGTAGTATAGTAGTAGTAGTAGTAGTGGTAGTAGTAGTAGTAGTAGTATTCCCGTGTTTTTATGGAAATAAGGCGTGGAAATGATTTTTTTTTGTGGATTAGGTATTTTGAATGAACAGTCAACATACTTATGCAAAGAAGAAATGTATCTGGACATTACATTAAGACCTATATGTTCTTTCTGTATCCCCATAGTTTCTGTATTATTCACTCTCTATAACTGAAGTTTCTTGGGCCACCTGTTTCAGCGTGAGGACGAGGATGGTGGCGAGGGCAGGCAGACCCCAGGCCACGGCATGGAAGTAGGAGGCGTAGGCTTGCAGCGCCTCCGACGACCACTTCTTGCCCGCCGAGAGGAACCACGTGAAGGTGAGCACCACCCACCAGATGCCCGACGCCAGGGTGAAGTAGTACTGGGGTAGCGGGAAGTTCAAGGTAAATGGTAGTTTTTTTTTTTTTTTTTTTTTTTTTTTTTTTTTTTTTTTTTTTTTTTTTTTTTTTTTTTTTTTTTTTTTTTTTTTTTATTATTATTATTATTATTATTTTTTTTTTTTTTTTTTTTTTTTTTTTTATTGTAAAGGTTAGGTTAGGTATAGGTTAGGTTAAATCAGTTTTTTTTTCATTTTTGCTGCAAATCACACACACAACAAGAATTATTTGCGACAGAAACGGTGAGCAGATTAATTCCAAACGCATCAAAACTCACCAGAAAAAAAAAAGTTTCGTCCACCAAAGGAGATTCGGTGTTCATCTGGAAATTTACCCTTATTTATAACGAGGTGAAAATTCCATTCTATCTTAAGGTCTCATGCTTAAAATGATGCCTGTATTTACCTGATAATAGGTTTAACTATGATCAAATACAGCTGAAATTAAGAAGAGGCATAGTATTCCCTTCTCCTGGTTAAAATGATGCCTCTGTTTACCTGATACTATGGTTAACTATGATAAAATACAGCTGAAATTAAGAAGAGGCATAGTATTCCCTTCTCCAGGTTAAAATGATGCCTCTGTTTACCTGATACTAGGGTTAACTATGATAAAATACAGCTGAAATTAAGAAGAGGCATAGTATTCCCTTCTCCTGGCATCAAATATCAGTCAGTAAGCAGCAAGGGGTCAGGATTTTTCACCTCGTTAAAAAAATAGGCTATAGTTATGAAGTAGCCTACAACTGGCAATAGGCACAAATAGGGTAGTTATAGTTAAAGGTCTCTCTCTCTCTCTCTCTCTCTCTCTCTCTCTCTCTCTCTCTCTCTCTCTCTCTCTCTCTCTCTCTCTCTCTCTCTCTCACCTGTAAGATAAAAGTGATGATACACCCAGAGGACAAAAGACCTTCCATTGTCAAATGTTGCACTCCACTGGCAGACTTCTCGCAGGATAACACTTCTACGGGCGCCACCAGCCTGTAGAAGTAGCAGCAGTAGTAGAAGTAGTAGTAGTAGTAGTAGAATTAGTGGTGGTGGTAGTAGTAGTAGTAGTAGAATTAGTGGTGGTGGTAATAGTAGTAGTAGTAGTAGAATTAGTGGTGGTAGTAGTAGTAGTAGCCTAGTAGTAGTAGAATTAGTGGTGGTGGTAGTAGTAGTAGTAGAATTAGTGGTGGTGGTGGTAGTAGTAGTAGTAGTAGTAGTAGAATTAGTGGTGGTGGTAGTAGTAGTAGTAGTAGAATTAGTGGTGGTGGTAGTAGTAGTAGAATTAGTGGTGGTAGTAGTGGTAGTAGTAGTAGTAGTAGTAGTAGTAGTAGTAGTAGTAGTAGTAGTAGTAGTAGTAGTAGTAGTAGTAAAAGTGGTGTGTATTATGAAATTATTTATGTCAATTGATATATATATCTCATCTAGTTTGTTATTATTATCATTGTTATTATTATTATAGTAGTAGTAGTAGTAGTAGTAGTAGTAGTAGTAGTAGTAGTAGTAGTAGTAGTAGTAGTCTGGCACATTCCCCTTTTTTTTGGCATTAAATCAATCAATTATTATTAGTATTATTAGTATTAGTATCCTTTCCCTTTGACAGAGTAAGGACAAGGATACAATGGACTAGGAGGATAGGAGTGCCCTGCCTGTAGACCCACCTTGAGAGTTACGCTTATTATTGTTATTACTACTATTATTATTATTACTACCCTTCCCCTTCACAGACAACAAGGATACAATGGACCAGGAGATTAGTGGCCTGTACCTGGATAGTTCCCTGCCTGTAGACCCACCTTGAGAGTTAGGCCTATTATTGTTATTGTTATTACTACTATTATTATTATTATTACTCTTCCCCTTCACAGACAACAAGGATACAATGGACCAGGAGATTAGTGGCCTGTACCTGGATAGTGCCCTGCCTGTAGACCCACCTTGAGAGTTAGGCCTATTATTGTTATTGTTATTACTACTATTATTATTATTATTACTCTTCCCCTTCACAGACAACAAGGATACAATGGACCAGGAGATTAGTGGCCTGTACCTGGATAGTTCCCTGCCTGTAGACCCACCTTGAGAGTTAGGCCTATTATTGTTATTGTTATTACTACTATTATTATTATTATTACTCTTCCCCTTCACAGACAACAAGGATACAATGGACCAGGAGATTAGTGGCCTGTACCTGGATAGTGCCCTGCCTGTAGACCCACCTTGAGAGTTAGGCCTATTATTGTTATTGTTATTACTACTATTATTATTATTATTACTACTCTTCCCCTTCACAGACAACAAGGATACAATGGACCAGGAGGAAAGTAGTAGTGGCCTGTACCTGGATAGTGCCCTGCCTGTAGACCCACCTTGAGAGTTAGGCCTATTATTGTTATTGTTATTACTACTATTATTATTATTATTACTACCCTTCCCCTTCACAGACAACAAGGATACAATGGACCAGGAGATTAGTGGCCTGTACCTGGATAGTTCCCTGCCTGTAGACCCACCTTGAGAGTTAGGCCTATTATTGTTATTACTACTATTATTATTATTACTACCCTTCCCCTTCACAGACAACAAGGATACAATGGACCAGGAGATTAGTGGCCTGTACCTGGATAGTGCCCTGCCTGTAGACCCACCTTGAGAGTTAGGCCTATTATTGTTATTGTTATTACTACTATTATTATTATTATTACTACTCTTCCCCTTCACAGACAACAAGGATACAATGGACCAGGAGATTAGTGGCCTGTACCTGGATAGTTTCCCTGCCCGTAGACCCACCTTGAGAGTTAGGCCTATTATTGTTATTGTTATTACTACTATTATTATTATTATTACTCTTCCCCTTCACAGACAACAAGGATAAAATGGACCAGGAGATTAGTGGCCTGTACCTGGATAGTTCCCTGCCTGTAGACCCCCTTGAGAGTTACGCCTATTATTGTTATTGTTATTACTACTATTATTATTATTACTACCCTTCCCCTTCACAGACAACAAGGATACAATGGACCAGGAGATTAGTGGCCTGTACCTGGATAGTGCCCTGCCTGTAGACCCACCTTGAGAGTTAGGCCTGTTATTGTTATTGTTATTACTACTATTATTATTATTATTACTACCCTTCCCCTTCACAGACAACAAGGATACAATGGACCAGGAGATTAGTGGCCTGTACCTGGATAGTGCCCTGCCTGTAGACCCACCTTGAGAGTTAGGCCTATTATTGTTATTGTTATTACTACTATTATTATTATTATTACTACTCTTCCCCTTCACAGACAACAAGGATACAATGGACCAGGAGGAAAGTAGTAGTGGCCTGTACCTGGATAGTGCCCTGCCTGTAGACCCACCTTGAGAGTTAGGCCTATTATTGTTATTGTTATTACTACTATTATTATTATTATTACTACCCTTCCCCTTCACAGACAACAAGGATACAATGGACCAGGAGATTAGTGGCCTGTACCTGGATAGTTCCCTGCCTGTAGACCCACCTTGAGAGTTAGGCCTATTATTGTTATTGTTATTACTACTATTATTATTATTATTACTACCCTTCCCCTTCACAGACAACAAGGATACAATGGACCAGGAGATTAGTGGCCTGTACCTGGATAGTGCCCTGCCTGTAGACCCACCTTGAGAGTTAGGCCTATTATTGTTATTGTTATTACTACTATTATTATTATTATTACTACTCTTCCCCTTCACAGACAACAAGGATACAATGGACCAGGAGGAAAGTAGTAGTGGCCTGTACCTGGATAGTGCCCTGCCTGTAGACCCACCTTGAGAGTTAGGCCTATTATTGTTATTGTTATTACTACTATTATTATTATTATTACTACCCTTCCCCTTCACAGACAACAAGGATACAATGGACCAGGAGATTAGTGGCCTGTACCTGGATAGTTCCCTGCCTGTAGACCCACCTTGAGAGTTAGGCCTATTATTGTTATTGTTATTACTACTATTATTATTATTATTACTACTCTTCCCCTTCACAGACAACAAGGATACAATGGACCAGGAGATTAGTGGCCTGTACCTGGATAGTTCCCTGCCCGTAGACCCACCTTGAGAGTTAGGCCTATTATTGTTATTGTTATTACTACTATTATTATTATTATTACTCTTCCCCTTCACAGACAACAAGGATACAATGGACCAGGAGGAAAGTAGTAGTGGCCTGTACCTGGATAGTGCCCTGCCTGTAGACCCACCTTGAGAGTTAGGCCTATTATTGTTATTGTTATTACTACTATTATTATTATTATTACTACTCTTCCCCTTCACAGACAACAAGGATACAATGGACCAGGAGATTAGTGGCCTGTACCTGGATAGTTCCCTGCCTGTAGACCCACCTTGAGAGTTAGGCCTATTATTGTTATTACTACTATTATTATTATTACTACCCTTCCCCTTCACAGACAACAAGGATACAATGGACCAGGAGATTAGTGGCCTGTACCTGGATAGTGCCCTGCCTGTAGACCCACCTTGAGAGTTAGGCCTATTATTGTTATTGTTATTACTACTATTATTATTATTACTACCCTTCCCCTTCACAGACAACAAGGATACAATGGACCAGGAGATTAGTGGCCTGTACCTGGATAGTTCCCTGCCTGTAGACCCACCTTGAGAGTTAGGCCTATTATTGTTATTGTTATTACTACTATTATTATTATTATTACTACTCTTCCCCTTCACAGACAACAAGGATACAATGGACCAGGAGGAAAGTAGTAGTGGCCTGTACCTGGATAGTGCCCTGCCTGTAGACCCACCTTGAGAGTTAGGCCTATTATTGTTATTGTTATTACTACTATTATTATTATTATTACTCTTCCCCTTCACAGACAACAAGGATACAATGGACCAGGAGATTAGTGGCCTGTACCTGGATAGTTCCCTGCCTGTAGACCCACCTTGAGAGTTAGGCCTATTATTGTTATTACTACTATTATTATTATTACTACCCTTCCCCTTCACAGACAACAAGGATACAATGGACCAGGAGATTAGTGGCCTGTACCTGGATAGTTCCCTGCCTGTAGACCCACCTTGAGAGTTACGCCTATTATTGTTATTGTTATTACTACTATTATTATTATTACTACCCTTCCCCTTCACAGACAACAAGGATACAATGGACCAGGAGATTAGTGGCCTGTACCTGGATAGTGCCCTGCCTGTAGACCCACCTTGAGAGTTAGGCCTATTATTGTTATTGTTATTACTACTATTATTATTATTATTATTACTCTTCCCCTTCACAGACAACAAGGATACAATGGACCAGGAGATTAGTGGCCTGTACCTGGATAGTTCCCTGCCTGTAGACCCACCTTGAGAGTTAGGCCTATTATTGTTATTGTTATTACTACTATTATTATTATTACTACCCTTCCCCTTCACAGACAACAAGGATACAATGGACCAGGAGATTAGTGGCCTGTACCTGGATAGTGCCCTGCCTGTAGACCCACCTTGAGAGTTAGGCCTATTATTGTTATTGTTATTACTACTATTATTATTATTATTACTACTCTTCCCCTTCACAGACAACAAGGATACAATGGACCAGGAGATTAGTGGCCTGTACCTGGATAGTTCCCTGCCTGTAGACCCACCTTGAGAGTTAGGCCTATTATTGTTATTGTTATTACTACTATTATTATTATTATTACTACCCTTCCCCTTCACAGACAACAAGGATACAATGGACCAGGAGATTAGTGGCCTGTACCTGGATAGTGCCCTGCCTGTAGACCCACCTTGAGAGTTACGCCTATTATTGTTATTGTTATTACTACTATTATTATTATTACTACCCTTCCCCTTCACAGACAACAAGGATACAATGAACCAGGAGATTAGTGCCTGTACCTGGATAGTTCCCTGCCTGTAGACCCACCTTGAGAGTTAGGCCTATTATTGTTATTGTTATTACTACTATTATTATTATTATTACTACTCTTCCCCTTCACAGACAACAAGGATACAATGGACCAGGAGATTAGTGGCCTGTACCTGGATAGTGCCCTGCCTGTAGACCCACCTTGAGAGTTAGGCCTATTATTGTTATTGTTATTACTACTATTATTATTATTATTACTACCCTTCCCCTTCACAGACAACAAGGATACAATGGACCAGGAGATTAGTGGCCTGTACCTGGATAGTTCCCTGCCTGTAGACCCACCTTGAGAGTTAGGCCTATTATTGTTATTACTACTATTATTATTATTACTACCCTTCCCCTTCACAGACAACAAGGATACAATGGACCAGGAGGAAAGTAGTAGTGGCCTGTACCTGGATAGTGCCCTGCCTGTAGACCCACCTTGAGAGTTAGGCCTATTATTGTTATTGTTATTACTACTATTATTATTATTATTACTACTCTTCCCCTTCACAGACAACAAGGATACAATGGACCAGGAGGAAAGTAGTAGTGGCCTGTACCTGGATAGTGCCCTGCCTGTAGACCCACCTTGAGAGTTAGGCCTATTATTGTTATTGTTATTACTACTATTATTATTATTATTACTACTCTTCCCCTTCACAGACAACAAGGATACAATGGACCAGGAGATTAGTGGCCTGTACCTGGATAGTTCCCTGCCTGTAGACCCACCTTGAGAGTTAGGCCTATTATTGTTATTGTTATTACTACTATTATTATTATTATTACTACCCTTCCCCTTCACAGACAACAAGGATACAATGGACCAGGAGATTAGTGGCCTGTACCTGGATAGTGCCCTGCCTGTAGACCCACCTTGAGAGTTAGGCCTATTATTGTTATTGTTATTACTACTATTATTATTATTACTACCCTTCCCCTTCACAGACAACAAGGATACAATGGACCAGGAGATTAGTGGCCTGTACCTGGATAGTGCCCTGCCTGTAGACCCACCTTGAGAGTTAGGCCTATTATTGTTATTACTACTATTATTATTATTATTACTCTTCCCCTTCACAGACAACAAGGATACAATGGACCAGGAGATTAGTGGCCTGTACCTGGATAGTTCCCTGCCTGTAGACCCACCTTGAGAGTTAGGCCTATTATTGTTATTGTTATTACTACTATTATTATTATTATTACTACTCTTCCCCTTCACAGACAACAAGGATACAATGGACCAGGAGATTAGTGGCCTGTACCTGGATAGTGCCCTGCCTGTAGACCCACCTTGAGAGTTAGGCCTATTATTGTTATTACTACTATTATTATTATTACTACTCTTCCCCTTCACAGACAACAAGGATACAATGGACCAGGAGATTAGTGGCCTGTACCTGGATAGTGCCCTGCCTTATTAGTATTAGTATTAGTATTATCTTTCACTAATAACTCATCATTTCACAGAGTAAGGACAAGAAGGATATAATGGACACCAAGGAGGGGAGTGACCTGCCTGTAGACCCACCTTGAGAGATACGCCAAGCAGTAGAGGAGGTAACAGAGTGACAGACAGATGACGGGACGCTCCGGGTACTTGAACCTGGTGGGCTCCAGACCGAAGGTGAGCACGGTGAAGAGGGTGGAGGTGAAGCAGAGGGCCGCCCACACCAGCAGCCAAACCTGGGGGGGGGGGGGTAGAGAGAGAGAGACAGACAGACAGAGATAGAGAGAGGGAGAGACAGACAAAGAGAGAGAGAGAGATAGAGAGAGACAGACAGACAGACAGATACAGAGAGAGGGAGAGAAAGAGACAGACATACAGAGATAAAGAGAGACAGACAGAGAGAGAGAGAGAGATAGAAGGCAGAGAGATAGAGAGAGACAGACAGACAGACAGACAGAGATAGAGAGAGACAGACAGAGAGAGAGAGAGAGATAGAAAGACAGAGAGATAGATAGAGACAGACAGACAGACAGACAGACAGAGATAGAGAGAGACAGACAGACAGAGATAGAGAGAGACAGACAGACAGAGAGATAGATAGATAGAGAAAGACAGACAGACAAAGAGATAAAGAGAGACAGACAGAGAGAGAGAGAGAGAGAGAGAGAGAGAGAGAGGGTGTTAGGATTAGAGCTAGGATTCTAAGTCTTATTTCTATGTTTTTTTGTCTTTGTCTATAGTGACTTATTTACGAACAACAAAACACACCTATACAGGAACTACCAAGTGTAAATATCACGGCCTCTTGTAGCTTCCTTATTTTCTTATGTTCTTATATGTGCGTATACATGTACACACACAAGTCACAACCAAGGGAAGTGGTGTGTGTGTGTGTGTGTGTGTGTGTGTGGTGTGTATGTATGTGTGTGTGTGTGTGTATGAAAAAGTATGATAATTAATTAGTATTCAAAGACCTAGGGACATCACATACAAGCTTAACTCAATCCCATTAATATACAAGTAGGTAAACACACACACACACACACACACACACACACACACACACACACACACACACATATACACACACACACACACACATCCTGCCACAGTAAATAATAATAAAGTAATATTAATAGCAACACATAACTTATCAATACGACAACAAAGGTCATGAATAACTCACCTCGGCAAACTGTTTATCTGTCCTTCTGAAGAGCACGTCCTTGCCACACACAGGCGCGCAGCCCCCCACGCCCCCCGCCCCCACCCACGTCTGTCTGGGGGGGCACAGGCTGGGCTCGTGCTCCTACAAAGAGAGAGAGAGAGTGAAAGATAGAGACAGTCAATTAATAGATTAAATAAATATATGAGATGCAAAAAGGGACAAATTTTAAAAGTAAACAAAGGAGTGATTTTGAGATGGGTTTATAATGTTTGAGGTAAAATGTCTGATGTCTCTTTTTGCATCATCTTATCATGTTATTATCTATTATCTTACTGTGTTTCTATCTTTCATTAGTTTATAAAAAAATTAAAAAAGGAGTGATTTTGTGATGAGTGAAATTTGAGGAAAAAGTTTGTTAGCATCTTATTTGATCACCTTATCAGTCTAGTTCCTTATATATTTGCATCATCATCTCATCCTTTGTATCTATAATCTGCCCGTGTTTCTGTCCTGCACTCCCTAGTTATCCCTTAAATGTGATACTAGTTAGTTAATTAGTGATATTAGTAAGAGAGGAGTGATTTTGTGATGGGTTTGTAATGTTTGAGGTAAAAATTTGTCAGGATTTTTTTTGTATCATGTTATCAGTTCAGTTCCTTATTTTTAGGCTTCATTTTTCTTCCTTTTGTATCTATTATCTGACCGTATTTTTGTTTTTCACTCCCATTTATCTCCCCATTATCATTCCCATTTTCATCACTCCCATTTATCTCCCCATTATCATTCCCATTTTTATCACTCCCATTTATCTCCCCATTATCATTCCCATTTTCATCACTCCCATTTATCTCCCCATTATCATTCCCATTTTCATCACTCCCATTTATCTCCCCATTATCATTCCCATTTTCATCACTCCCATTTATCTCCCCATTATCATTCCCATTTTCATCACTCCCATTTATCTCCCCATTATCATTCCCATTTTCATCACTCCCATTTATCTCCCCATTATCATTCCCATTTTCATCACTCTCATTTATCTCCCCATTATCATTCCCATTATCATCACTCCCATTTATCTCCCCATTATCATTCCCATTTTCATCACTCCCATTTATCTCCCCATTATCATTCCCATTTTCATCACTCCCATTTATCTCCCCATTATCATTCCCATTTTCATCACTTCCCATTATCATTCCCATTTTCATCACTCCCATTATCATTCCCATTTTCATCACTCCCATTTATCGCCCCATTATCATTCCCATTTTCATCACTCCATTATCATTCCCATTATCATCACTCCCATTATCATTCCCATTTTCATCACTCCCATTTATCTCCCCATTATCATTCCCATTTTCATCACTCCCATTATCATTCCCATTTTCATCACTCCCATTATCATTCCCATTTTCATCACTCCCATTTATCTCCCCATTATCATTCCCATTTTCATCACTCCCCATTATCATTCCCATTTTCATCACTCCCATTTATCTCCCCATTATCATAACCATTTTCATCACTCCCCATTATCATTCCCATTTTCATCACTCCCATTTATCTCCCCATTATCATTCCCATTTTCATCACTCCCATTTATCTCCCCATTATCATTCCCATTTTCATCACTCCCCATTATCATTCCCATTTTCATCACTCCCATTTATCTCCCCATTATCATTCCCATTTTCATCACTCCCATTATCATTCCCATTTTCATCACTCCCATTTATCTCCCCATTATCATTCCCATTTTCATCACTCCCCATTATCATTCCCATTTTCATCACTCCCATTTATCTCCCCATTATCATTCACATTTTCATCACTCCCATTATCATTCCCATTTTCATCACTCCCATTTATCTCCCATTATCATTCACATTTTCATCACTCCCATTTATCTCCCCATTTTCATCACTCCCATTTATCTCCCCATTTTCATCACTCCCATTTATCTCCCCATTTTCATCACTCCCATTTATCTCCCCATTTTCATCCACTCCCATTTATCTCCCCATTTTCATCACTCCCATTTATCTCCCCATTTTCATCACTCCCATTTATCTCCCCATTATCATTCCCATTTTCATCACTCCCATTTATCTCCCCATTATCATTCCCATTTTCATCACTCCCATTTATCTCCCCATTTTCATCACTCCCATTTATCTCCCCATTATCATTCCCATTTTCATCACTCCCATTTATCTCCATTCTAACTATCTTCCTCTCGTTTCCTGCTGTCTACCTCAAGATCAATAGACTTTTAAATAGAATAAGTCTAATAGTATATAATAGTATGGCTATTAATCTTGGTTTACCTGTGGTCGTGGGATCTTTCATTAGTAATAGCGATAGTAGTAAAAAAAAAAGTGATTTTCAGATGGGTTTGTAATGTTTGAGGTTAAAATTAGTAAGCATTTTTTTTGTAACATCTTATCCGTTCAGTTCCTTATCTTTGTGTATTATCTCAGCCTTTTTTTTTTTATCTTCTATTTGGGTAGTATTCCAGATGAACACCGAATTCACTTTGGTGGACGAAAGTATTTTTTTTTTGGTGAGTTTTGATGCGTGGTGAATTAATCTGTGAACCGTTTCTGTCGCTTTTTTTTTTTTTTTTTTTTTTGTCAGGTAAATGTTAGTTTTTTTTTTTTTTTTTGTTAGGTAAAGGTTAGTTTTTTGTTTTTTTTTGTTTTGTTAGGTAAAGGTTAGTTTTTTTTTTTTTTTGTTAGGTAAAGGTTAGTTTTTTTTTTTTTTTTTTTGTTAGGTAAAGGTTAGTTTTTTTTTTTTTTTTTGTTAGGTAACGGTTAGTTTTTTTTTTTTTTTTTTTTGTTAGGTAAGGTTAGTTTTTTTTTTTTTTTTTGTTAGGTAAAGGTTGTTTTTTTGTCTTGGTTTGTTAGGTAAAGGTTAGTTTTTTTTTTTTTTTTTGTTAGGTAAAGGTTAGTTTTTTTTTTTTTTTTTTGTTAGGTAAAGGTTATTTTTTTTTTTTTTTTTTGTTAGGTAAAGGTTAGTTTTTTTTTTTGTTTTGTTAGGTAAAGGTTAGTTTTTTTGTCTTGGTTTGTTAGGTAAAGGTTAGTTTTTTTTTTTTTGTTTTGTTAGGTAAAGGTTAGTTTTTTTTGTCTTGGTTTGTTAGGTAAAGGTTAGTTTTTTTTGTTTTTTTTGTTAGGTAAAGGTTAGGTATAGGCTATGTTAGGTAAAGGTTAGGTTAGGTATAGGTTCAGTTAGGTTCTATATTTTTTTTTCTTTTCAATTTTGCAAAAAAAAAACATTGATTTGCGACATAAACGGTCAGCAGATTAATTCAAAACACATCAAAACTCACCAGAAAATAATAGTTTCGTCCACCAAAGGAAGTTCGGTGTTCATCTGTAAATTTACCTGCTCTTTCTGTTTAACCCTGTTGGTCTAGGGGGGCACTCTTTCTGTTTACCTGTGGTCTAGGGGGGCGGTCTTTCTGTTTACCTGTGGTCTAGGGGGCACTCTTTCTGTTTACCTGTGGTCTAGGGGGGCGGTCTTTCTGTTTTACCTGTGTCTAGGGGGGCACTCTTTCTTTATGGGGGATTGTACCTGTGGTCTAGGGGGGCCTATCATTATTTACTACTTATCACTACTACTACTACTACTACTACTACTACTACTACTACCTACTACTACTACTATCACTACTTAACTACTACTACTTTACTACTATCTTATACTTATATTACTACTACTACTTCACTACTACTACTACTACTACTATCTACTATCTTACTACTTATACTACTATACACTACTACTATACTTACTACTTACTACTAAACTACTACTATACTACTACTATCCACTTACTACTACTACTACTATACTACATACTACTACTTTACTACTACCTATCATTACTACACTACTGACCTATACTACTACTACTACTACTATCATTATACTTATACTACTATACTACTACACTACTACTACTAATCACCCATTACTACTTTACCTCACTACCATTACTTTTATTCAGACAAAAAAAAAAATAAATTAATGAAACATAATACGTATACCTGGCTTCTCTCCTCTCTCTCGCTATCCTCTCCTCTCCTCCTCTCCTCTCTCCTCTCTATCTCTCTATCTCTCTCTCTGCCTGTCAACTATATCTCCTTTATTAGTCAACTACTGCGTGCAACGCCTGGCCAAACTCATTATTTCATCAGGATTAGTAGTAGTAGTAGAGCCGGTATTAACATTATTATTATTATTATTATTATTATTATTATTATTATCATTAAGTGGAAAAATATTGATATGATTTATTAAGATGCTTTCCTCCCTCCTCGTCTTCCTCCTGTTCCTCCTCATGTATAACTATAGATTATAACACCTGTTTAAAGTCTAGTCTATGAGTGTGTGTGTGTGTGTGTGTGTGGCGAGGAGAGGGAAGAGGATGGATCGAGAAGAGAGAAGAGGGGCGAGGGGATTGAGGGGAGGAGGAGAGGAGAATAATTACACACACACACACACACACACACACACACACACACACCACCACCACCACCCTGTCAGTAACCAACCCACATAACAAGAGGCGTCCATACCCTCCTCTTCCTCCTCCTTCTTCCTCCCTAACTCCGACCGCGACTTCGACTTCCCAACAAACACAACAACACACTCAAAACACCCAAAAAACACACTTTAAACACCTCAAACACCACTTATCTCATACATACACTCAATTAAAACCCCTTCTTCCATCACGTTCATCATATTATAATTAAAAAACACTAGGAGAATAATAATGCATATCTTGTTAAAAAAAAAAAAAAAAATAAGGTTTTTTTTTTGTTAAAATGGAGGGGGGCGGGAGGGACCAACGAGGGAAAATTCTCAAAACGTGTCATTACCCGTAAGAAACAGAACCAGGAAGACCCGCCCGAAACCCTTGGATGTTCTTGCGATAAGGATGGAGGCCCTTTAAATTTAAGCTCCCTGCCTCGCCCCTCTCCTCTCTTTTAAAATCTCACCCCCCCCTCCCCCCCCCTGTATTTGGGGGGGTGGTGGGACTGTGGTTGCTCCCCTTTTTCTCGTAACTTCCGTCAGGCTTTTCCTCAGTATCTCACACCCCTTTTGCCGCTGTGACGCTAAACTATAACCCCCTAAATTAACCACAACGCGAATTTTAAGCCATGTGAAATAACGCGATCTGTGTGATGGCGGAGGAGTGTGAGGGGGGGTGAAACCAGCCCACGCAGGGCAAAACATTGTGGCTTGATTTGTGAAACAAAAAGCCTTGGGTGGGGGATTTTTTCTTTTTTTCTATTTCAGCGTTTTTATTTTTGTTCTTTATTCTCTACTTTTAATATATGGCTCTTATTATCTCACTCACTACTCATCGTCTCTTTAATGTTCGTTCTTAGTCATCCCAGGTACTTGTTTCTATTGTTTGCGCGCTCCAGAAATACTCAAATTCATGGTTTTTGGTTAGGTTTTGAGGATTTGTTTTTTCGTAGGTAGCTGAAATTGCAAGAAAAAATAATTTATTCCTCCTCCTCCTCCTCTTTCTCCTCCTCCTCCTCCTCCTGCTCCTTCTCCTCTTCCTCTTCCTCTTCCTCCTCCCTCCTCTGCTCCTCCTCCCTAAGGGAACTCCTCTTTCTCCTTCCTCCTCCTCCTCTTTCTCCCTCCCCTCTTTCTCCTCCTCCTCCTCCTCCCCCCTCCTCCGGCTCCTCCCCCTCCTATCCTCCTCCTCCTCATCCTCCTCCTCCTCCTCCTCCTCCTCCTCCTCCCTCCTCCTCCTCCTCATCCATCCTCCAATTTCCCTTCATCTTTTCCTGTGTTCTTCCTTCTCTCCTCATTCCTTCTCTTCCACGTGGGATAACTAAAAAAAATAGGGCCGAACAAAAAAAAAATCCTGCGTGGCAACTGCGTGTGAGTTACCAATTAGGGTGCATCTAGACAATTTACTTGTCACCAGGCCGTTTGGTGTCTTAAGTCAACAACAGACCGACCGTGGCCTGACCTAAGTTACAGGACACAGCCGGACTCCTGGCCTCCGGCAGCCAGTAGACTGCGGCAGGGAAATAAGCTGCCTTTTCGGACCAGGCATGGGTTGGCGTCCTCCGCCTTGTCTCGGTGCTCCCGCCGCCCTGCCTCCGCCGCAGCGCTCCTCCCCTCCTCCCGCCGCCTCCGCGCAAGTAAAGGCTGCCGGTTTGGTTTCGGACTCCTAATCATGTTGGCGTCCTCCTCCCGTCCGCGGCAGCAAGCCTGCCTCCTCCTCCGCCTCGTCGTGGCGTGGGCGGGGGTCGTTGCGGCGCGGGCTCCCTCTCCCAACTCCGTCCCGCCCGCCTTCCCGCCATCGCCCGGCCTGCCGCCCGATCGGGACGGTCCGGCGGTCCCGTCCAAACAACTCCCCCTTCCTCCGCCGCCCGGGCTCTTGGCTTGCGTCTCTCTGTTGCCGCCCAACTCTGCCGCCCCACCGCCCTGTACGGGCTGTGGCTGCCTGCCCAAAACTCTCGTGCTTCGGCTGCCGTCCAAGCGCTGCGACGGCTGGTCGGATTGCTGCCGGCTGGTCGGTTTCTCTCTCCGGGTTGATTACGGTGTGTGTCGATGGATGCGAAGGTTGGCCTAGGGGTTGTGTGGTGGTGTGAAGGATGGGGGTGTCGAAGTGATTTTTATGTATTAGAATGGATGGCGGTCCTCCTCCCGGCGCATGCAGGCCGGCCTCAGGACCTCCTCCGTCTCCGCCCTCCGTTCTCAGCCTCCGTTCCTCCGCCGCCTGCCCTAAAGGGCGGATAGTGCAAAGAGACAAAAGAGAATATGGGAGTGAGAGCGCGTGGAGTCACCCAGGGCACACACACAAAAGTACACAACACACAACACACACACACCAAAACAACACCACACACAACCACCACACACACAACACACACAGACAGACTTGGTAGTGTAAAGAGGGGTGAACGGGAGGTTTAGAGGTGTGGTTCCCTATTCCCCAGGGAAATGGATCCGGGTGCTCTCTCCTCCCGCGCGACGCGAGCCGTGCCGGCTCGCGTCCGGGCGCGGTCGCGCTGCGCGCGCGTCGCGCTTGCGCTCTGCGCTGTCTCTCGCTCGCTCTGTTGAGAGAAGAAGGAACAAGACGAGTGAAATGGTGGTGCATTTTGGGTTCTCCGGGGGGGTTCCAAGGGTCCGGCCGGTATGACGGGACGAGTGGTACTAGACTAACTACGACGGACGTGACGACGACGACGTACTACTACGAGAACTAGTACCGATGCGAGTACACTCATCGTCCAGTAAAACAGGGGCCACAATGTCAACTCCTTCCCCCCATCTCCGCCCGCCCGCCAGCCTGCGCCGCCTCCGGCCGCCTCCGCCGCTTGCCGCCTCCTCCCCGCCTCCTTCCTGCCCGCCTCGCTCCTGACACCACAAGGTCATCTCCATAACGAGTGTGGTGGGGAAAACCACGACCAGGATGAAAAGGAGAAGGGTGGAATAAGTCTCTCTCCTCTCTCGCGGCGCGCGCGCTCGCTCGCGCCGCGCGCGCGGCCTTCTCGCGCTTCTCTCTCGCTGTCTCGCGCGCGCGCTCGCGCTGTAAATATGCGCAGAACACGCCTCGCCCCTCCTCCTGGTAACAAGCGTCTCCTCTGGTCTCGCCTCGCGTTCTCTGCTCGAGCGCGACTCTCGGGCCGCTCGCTCTCTCTGCTGCCTCTTTTCCGTTGGCGTTCAGGTGTCATTCTCTCTCTCTCGCGCTCTCTGTCGCGGCTGCTCCTCTTCGCGCGCCTCGCGCGCGTCTGCTCGCGCGCGCGCGCGCGCGCTCTCGAACAAGTCGCGGTTCGGTCCAAGCTTGTCTTCATGGACACCCCCTCACCCCGTCTACTCTACTCTCTCTCTTTGTTTTGTCGATACTGGTATCCTCCCTCTGACCTGACATGCCGTTTCCTTTCAAAAAACTCTCTCGTCTCTCTCTCTCCTCTCGCTCTCTCTCTCTCGCCTTCTCTCTCGCTCTCTCTCTCCCACTGTCCTCCTCTATTTTGTGAACTCCATCACTCATGCTTAATCTCAGTCTATTTCACTCACAATCCTCTCTCTCTCTCTTCACACACACACACACACACACACACACACACCACGCAACACACAAACCACACACACACACAACACACACACTCCTCTCTCTCGCTCTCTCTTCTCTCTTCCTCACACATCCACCACATTCTAAAGTGGCAAGCTGGGATATAGTAGATTTTGGAGACGGTGACCAGTACGTAGGATAGTATCTTTTCCTGCTTTGTATGTGGATACAAATAAGGTAAATACCACACACACACACCACACACACACACACACTCGATCTCTCTCTCTCTCTCTCTCCTCTCTTCTTCTCTCACACACAACAACACTATGTTACAGGATAGCCTGCCTCGCCTTGACTAAAATGGCCCAGCAAGTTTGGCATTTTGGTCACATTATAAGGAATATCTTGACACATGGGTATCGTAATGCGCTCACACTTCCTGGGCACCTGAGCGATACCCATGTCCACCGCCTCTACCATACCCACACCCATACCCACACCCATGCCCCCGCCTCTGCCATTACTAGTTAACAATAGGATTAATGGTACTAGAAATGAGGCTAGGGTTGAATTAAAGTTGTGATTTTTCTGGTGACTATTAAAAGTTCGTGTTTTTTCGGATATTTGTTCATTTGCCATGTTTTTTTAATGGTTTTTTTTCGATGTTATTTATTCTGGTGGTTTTTTTTGGTATAATAGAGATTTCATTGTTTTTTCTGGTGGTTTTTTCACTTGTTATATTTTTGAGGTTTTTTTTTCTTCGATATTATTTATTCTGGTGAGGTTTTTTTTTTTTATAGACGAAATTTCATGTTTTTTCGGATGGGTTTTTTTTTTTTTTTTTTTTTTTTTTTTTTTTTTTTTTTTTTTTTTTTTTTTTTTCAATTATTTATTTTGGTGAGGTTTTTTTTTTTGTTATAGACGAAATTTCATGTTTTTTCGGATGTGTTTTTTTTCTATTTATTCTGGTGAGTTTTTTTTTTTTTATAGACGAAATTTCATGTTTTTTCTATTTGTTCTATTCTCTTTATATTTCTTTTAGTGTTTTTGTTTCTTTGACTTATAATAAAACTGTCATTATATTTCGTGTTTATTTTCTTATTTCTCTCATTTATTTACGGTGTTTTCTCCTTATTAAATAAATCTTGTGGTTTTTTCTTGCACTTATAATAGAACTGTCATTATTTTTCGTTAATTTTTCTTAATTTCGTGTTATTTCGTGTTTATTTTCTTATTTCTCTCATTTATTTACGGTGTTTTCTCCTCTTATTAAATAAATCTTGTGGTTTTTTCTTGCACTTATAATAGAACTGTCATTATTTTTCGTTAATTTTTCTTAATTTCGTGTTTATTTTCTTTCTCTCATTTATTTTCTTATTTCTCTCATTTATTTTCTTATTTCTCTCATTTATTTACGGTGTTTTCTCCTTATTAAATAAATCTTGTGTTTTTTTTCTTGCACTTAAAATAGAAATGTCATTATTTTTCGTAACTTTTTCTTATTTTCAGGTTTATTTTCTTATTTCTCTCATTTGTTTTCATATTTCTCTTATTTATTTACAGTTTTTTCTCCTTAATAAATAAATATTGTTTTTTTTCTTGCACTTAAAATAGAAAAGTCATTATTTTTCGTAACTTTTTCTTATCATCTTTTCTCCCATGACTGTTTGAGTGTCTACATGGTTCTACACGCACACACAAACACGCACACACACGCACACACACAGGTAACGTTTGTGTGTACGTGTGTAAGTCACTGAGGGAGCGTGTGTGTGAACGTCCTCCCCGCGTACACAACCAAGTCTGACTGACCGTGTGTGCGTGTGACTGTGTGTGTGTGTGTGTGTGACTGTGTGTGTGTGTGTGTGTGTGTAGGTGTGGGAGAGGGAGGGAAGGGAGCGAGGCAGCACTACTCTCCCTTCTCTCTCTCTTTCTCTCTTTCTCTCTCTCTCTCTCTTTTTTCTCTCTCTTTCTCTTACTCTCTTTTTTTTTTCTCTCTCTCTCTCTCTCTCTCTCTCTCTCTCTCTCTCTCTCTCTCTCTCTCTCTCCTCTCTCTCTCCTCTCTCTCCCTCTCTCTCTCTCTCTCTCTCCTTCTCTGTATATTAATCCCTCCAATTCCTATTTCACTCAGAGAAAGGAGTCGACGGGGAGATGAGAGGAGAGAGGGAGGAGAGGACAGACTGACAGACGACAGAAGAAAGACAGGAGATGAGGAGAGAGAGAGAGAGAGAGAGAGAGGAGAAAGAGAGAGAGAGGAGAGAGAAGGTAGAGAGAGAGAGAGACGAAAGAGAGAGAGAGGCAATGTCCGTGTTTTTGTATAATTTACTTATTCTGTAATTTCCTAGTTTTTCCTCCTCTTCTTTTTTGCCTCCTCCTCCTCCTTCCTCCCTCCTCCTCCTCCTCCTCCGCCTCCTCTTGTCTTCTTTTGTCTGGTTCGTCGTTCTTCCGATATTTTCTCCTATTACTCATTCTTCCTATCCATTGTCATTCACACGCATCCTCCTCTCCTTCTACTCCCTCCTTCCTCCTCTCCTCCCTCCTCCTCCTCCTCCTCCGTCTTCGTCCACCTACAATATTAAATACAGAAAGACATAGAGAAGATCTAATACTATATACTCCTCTCTCTCTCTCTCTCTCTCTCTCTCTCTCTCTCCTCTCTCTCTCTCTCGCTCTTTCTCTCTCTCTTTCTCTCTCCTCTCTCTCTCTTCCTCTCTCGCTCTCTCTCTCTCTCGCTCTCTCTTCTCTCTCTCTCTCATCTGCCTCGCTCTCTCTCTCTCTCTCGCTTATCTTGTATCCAGACGAGTATACGTTGCTCCTGACACCGTATCGTGATTGATATGAGTGTGATAGTGAGTGAGAGAGATAGAGAGAGAGAGAGGAGAGAGAACAATTAATTTATGGCAGTATTACGGTCTAGGCCCCTCTCATCTTCCTCCACCTCTCCTCCTAATAATCATCTGTTCTAGGATTAACATTATCCGCAGATTGATTGTTCCTCCTCCTCACGCCGTGACTCGTTATATAGGACTAAGACTCTCATGCCTCCTCTTTATGTTCCTCTCCTTCCTCACTCCTTTTATTCTTCCGCCTCCTCCTCCTCCTCTTTATGTTCTCCTCCTCCTCTCCTCTTTATTTCCTCCTCCTCCTCCCCTCCTCCTCTTTCTCTTCTTTCCTCATCCGACCTCCTCTCCTCTCTCCCTCCTCTTACCTCCTCCTCCTCCTCTTCTCCTCCATCCTCGCCCCTCTTCTTTCTCCTCCTCTTCATCTCTTCCCTCTCCTTTCCTCTTCCACCCTCACAAATAGGAGGATTAAACTACTGCACTTTACTTTTATTTTTTCAACCCTCCTCCTCCTCCTCCTCCTCCTCCTTCTCCTCTTCCTCCCTGTGGCCTCTCGTGTGACAAAGAAAAGCCGACACCCTCACCGACCCCATCTGTCTGTATGTCTGTCTGTATGTCTGTCTGTCTCAACCATTTCACAAGCTTTCAAAAATAATATATCTTCCATTATACACACTTTTCTTTGTTCTATTTTAAAGTTTTGTGGTCTGGATTAGAAGACTTTGAAGTGTGTGTGTGTGGGGGTGTGTGCGTGTGTGTGTGGGTGTGTGTGTGTGTGTAGGGCCTTGTTCACACACACACATGCACACACACACATATATATACCTTGTTCTAGGGTCTCTGTAGCCTACCTTCTTCCATACCGCTAAATACACAGTCATGGTTGTTCTGAGAGAGAGAGAGAGAGAGAGAGAGAGAGAGAGAGAGAGAGAGAGAGAGAGAGAATTAACACGAGTAGTACAATTTTTATCTATGTTTTGATATTCTCGAAAAAAAGAGGTGAAAATGTTATCTTGTTATCTACTAATAAGTTATCTTGTGTTTTTTTAATGATAACATGATAATAATAATGATATAATAGATAATAATATAGATTTACTAGCTATACAGTTCTATATTATATACCACTACTACTACTATATGTACTACTACTTCTGCTACTGCTATTGCTACTATTATACTACTACTACTACTACTAACACCATTATGGCATTATCTACCACTAATGCTACTACTACTTATATACTATTTACTACTACTACTACTACTAATGTTCCTACGACTACTACTACTACTACTAATGTTCCTACTACTACTACTACTACTACTAATGTTCCTACTACTACTACTACCACTACTAATGTTACTACTACTACTACTACAAACATCAAACAATAACAAAAACAACACAAAAATATCACAGTCCTCCCTAAAACAAAGCCATTTTCTATCACCTTCCCCATTCTCTGTGTGTGTGTGTGCGTGTGTGTGTGTGCGTGTGGAGAGGCCTGCACGCGCGTGTGTGGAAGCCGCCCGCACACGCGCAGAGGCATGAGTCTTCCACAGTATCAACAGAAGAGTGGAAGAGTGGAGCCGCGCTTAGAAATATACCTCTTCCACCTCTGTTTGCCATCCATTTCATCCACTTGTGTGTGTGTGTGTGCGTCCGTGTTGTGTGTGTGTGTGTGTGGATGAATTTGTGTGTGTGTGTGTGTTTGGATTTTGCAGTGTTTGTGTGTATGTATGTGTGTGTGTGTGTGTGTGTGTGTGTGTGTGTGTGTGTGTGTGTGGTTGTGTGTGTGTGTGTGTGTGTGAGAGAGAGAGAGAGAGAGAGAGAGAGAGAGAGAGAGAGAGAGAGAGAGAGAGAGAGAGGAAATCAGTGCACATACCGTATTGACCTATAAATGAGAGAGAGAGAGAGAGAGAGAGAGAGAGAGAGAGAGAGAGAGAGAGAGAGAGAGAGAGAGAGAGAGAGAGAGAGAGAGAGAGAGAGAGAGAGGCAACATTTATCGTGCATTATTACCAAGAAAAAAATGTAATAATCATCGTTACCAATTTTACAGTGTTGAAAATATAAAAATAATAAATGATCCGTAAAGAGAAAAGACGAAAAGTGACAACAGTGTTAAAATAAACTGATAAAAGAAAACATTAAAGACGAGAAAAAAGAAAGAAAGATAGAAAGAAAGAAGCATACATAAAGGACTTAATATAGACTACTTAGAATATATATATATAGAAATAAATTATCTAGTAAACAGTGCTACCAGGTCAGGTCAGGTCAGGTCATATCTCTACGCCTGTCATAAAAACGTGAGTATTATTATTTTTATTGTTATTATTATTATTATTACTGTTATTGTTGGTTATTATTATTATTATTATTATTATTATTATTGTTATTGTTATTATTGTTATTATTATTATTATTATTAGTATTATTACTATTATTATCATTATTATTTTTTTATTGTTATTATTATTATTATTACTACTGTTATTGTTGTTATTATTATTATTATTATTATTATTATTATTATTTATTACTACTGTTATTGTTATTATTATTATTATTATTATTATTATTATTATTATTATTATTATT
>JACEEZ010018754.1:202500-207500 GCA_016584305.1 Chionoecetes opilio
TTGTGTGTGTGTGTGTGTGTGTGTGTGTGTGTGTGTGTGTGTGAAATTATGTGCACCTCACCATAACGTAAGCTGTGTGGTGATGACAGTGGTGACAAAAAAAAAAAAAAAAATATATATATATATATATAAAAAAAGAAAGATTTGGAGGAGGAGGAGGAGGAGAGGAGGAGGGGAGGAGGAGGAGGAGTAGGAGAAGGGGAGAAGAGGAAGAAGAGGAGGAGGAGGAGGAGAAAAATGTATGAAAGAAAGATTGGGAGTAGAACAAGAAGAGGAGGAGGAGGAGGAGGAGGATTACATAGGATTACATAGGAGTAACAGACACCAGGAGACCTATTGGTCCATAGCGAGGGTATCTGCTGAACTACATACTACTAACTATCAACTACTTGTAAGAAAACAGTTGGAAAATGATACCATGTCCCTAAAGAAGATAGGAACATGGAAGTTTCATAGTGCAGAATGATAGGATATGAAAAATACTAACTACAACTACCACTACCACTACAACTAATCGATACGGGGGACTAGATACGAATTCGCACTATCAATACCCATTTACTTTACAGTGCGCGTCAAGTCTGTTTTTGAATGTAGTTATTGTGTTGGCTCCGACAACATTTGCTGGTAACTTGTTCCATCGATCAACGACTCTAACATTGAAATAATTTTTACGGAGATCGGTGATGCAACGTTGACCGTTTAGTTTTAAACCATTATTTCTTGTTGTCACTTGAGTTGAAAGCTCGAATAGGTCCTCTTGATTAATGACATCAAAACCTTTTAGGATCTTAAAGGTTCTATCAAGTCCCCACGGATTCTACGATCCTTTAAGGAAAACATATTAAGTTTCCGCAGTCTCTCTTCATAAGATGAATTTCGCAGAGATGGAATTTGTTTGGTTGCTCTTCTTTGCACTGATTCCAATTTGGCTTGATTTTTTACGAAACAGGGCGACCAGAATTGAACGGCATATTCCAAGTGCGGCCTAACCAAGGACGTGTATAATTGTGTCATTACTTTCGGAGTTTTATGTTCAAAGTTACGTTTAATAAAACCCAACATCATATTTGCCTTTTTACTGGCAGCTAGGCAATGCGAACTGGTTTTCAGATCATTACTGATGAGACACCTAGATCCTTTTCCTGCTGTACTCAGTTAACGATTTATTTTGCATTTGATAGTTATATTTGAGGTTATCGTTGCCTATATGCATTACTTTACATTTATCGGAATTGAATTTTAATAGCCATTTATCACTCCAATCTGATAGTTTGTCGAGATCATTTGTATGAGTTCGCAGTTTTCTCTAGTATATGCTTTACCGCCTAATTTGGTGTATCTGCAAATGTTGATATTTTAGATAAAAGTCCGCAGTCCAGATCGTTGATATATATCAGAAAAAGGTAGGCCCCAAGCCCGAGCCCTGAGGCACCCCACTAGTAACATCTACAATCAGATGCCTCAGGAGGAGGAGGGGAGGAGAGGAGAGGAGGAGGGAGAGGAGGAGGAGGAGAAGAAGGGAGGAAAGGAGTTATGAGAGAAGAAGTAGTGGGAATAAGCGGAAGAGGAGCGTGAGGAGGAGGAGAAAGAGAAGGGAGTTAATCACCTTTTAGAGTAGGAGGACAGGACTTTCCTGGTATAAGAGGAAGAGGAGGAGATACCTTTGAGTAGGAGGGGAGGATAGGTAAAGTTGCAAGGAGGAGGAGTAATTACCTTTTAGAGTAGGAGTGAGTAGGATGTAGGAGAAGAAGTGGAGAGGAGTAATCACCTTTTACGAGTTTAGGAGGAGGGTTTACGCAAAGTGAGAGGCGGAGGAGTTATCACCTTTTAGAGAGGAGGAGGCAGGAGGAGGAGGAGGGGAGTGAATCACTTTAGAGTAGGAAGAGGAGGGCAGAGGAGCGATGGAGCCGAAGTAAATACCACGATGCCCGGGGAGGAGGGGGGAGGGAGAAACAAGGCAAAGGAATTGGAACTTCCCCCATGCTATCTCTCCCTCTCCGTCATCACCTGTTTTAACCCTTCCCATACCTCCGTTCACCCAATCCACTCTCCCCTTGCCCGAACCCTTCCCCCAACTTAGCCTCCCCCTTACGTGGGGAAGGAGGGGAAACATGGGGAAGTAAGTTTATATAGAGGAATATTATATGCCGTGGAAAATCTGAACTACCCTCGATCTCTTCCCTCTCTCACTACCAGCACCGGTTGTACCTCCCATGCCCTCATTCCCCCTCCCACCCTCGCCGTTCCAACCTTGCCCAACCCTTAGCCTCCCCCTCACCGCTGGGGAAGGAGGGGAAACATGGGGAAATAAGTTTATATAGAGGAAATATTATATGCCCCGTGGTAAAAATCTGAACTTCCCTCCATCTCTCTCTCCCTCTCTCACTCCCATCACCGTTTACCCTTCCCATCCATCCCATTCCCCCAATCCCACTCCTCCCCTTCCCCAACCCTTCCCCAACCCTTTAGCCCTCCCCCTCACGCTGTGGGAAGGAGGGGAACATGGGGAAATACGTTTATATAGGAAACTTTACTGCCCCCCGTGGTAAAAATCTAAAACTTCCCTCCAATCTCTCTCTCCCTCTCTCACCCGATCACCTGTTTTACCCCTTCCCATCCCTCCCTTCCCCCCATCCCACTCCTCCCCCTTCCCCAACCCTTCCCCCAACCCTTAGCCTCCCCCTCACCGCTGGGGAAGGAGGGGAAACATGGGGAAATAAGTTTATAAAGGAAATATACATGAAGAAATATAGTATTCCCTCTATCTATCCTTCCCTCCCTCATTCCCATCACCTGTTTTAGCCCTTCCCATCGCTCCCTTCCCCTTTTCCCACTCCTCCCCCTTCCCCAACCCTTCCCCAACCCTTCCCCAACCCCTTTGCCTCCCCCTCACTGCTAGGGGAGGAGAGGAAACATGGGAAAATAAGTTAAATAGAAGAAATATACCCCACCCCGCGGTAATCACTACTTGGCATCATAACTCAATCACCTGCTGTTTCCCATGACTGACGTACGATAAAAATAAACCGTCTATTTTTACTTCTCCTGGTTTAACTACGCAATTTAACCTTATTTCAATACTTATGTTATTTTATATATAATATTTTACTATTTCTAGATGGTTCAAGTTAGTTCTAAGAGTTGAGGTTTTGGGGTTAATAGTGTTCTTGATGCGGTACGATATGTTGGATGTCACGGGTTATGGTCCGAGATACAAAGCCAAGATTTTTTTTTCTGATAGACTTTTAATAGTATGTCGTATTACAGTATTTTAATAGTATGTTTAAATATGTCTTTTAGTAGTAGTAATTTAATATTTAATAGTAGTTTAATAATATTTAACCCTACGTTGGGTGTCACGAGTTTTGAGTCCGAGATATAGTAGGTTATTTTAGGTTATTTTAGGTTTATTTTAGGTTATTTCAGGTTATTTTAGGTTATTTCAGGTTATTTTAGGTTATTTTAGGTTATTTTAGTCTTATTTTAGGTTATTTTAGGTTATTTTAGGTTATTTTAGGTTATTTTAGTCTTATTTTAGGTTATTTCAGGTTTATTTAAGGTTATTTTAGGTTATTATAGGTTATATTAGGCTAATTTAAGGTAATTTTAGGTTATTTTAGACTTATTTTATGCTATTTTAGATTCTTTTAGGCTTATTTTAGGTTATTTAAGGCTTATTTTAGGCTTATTTTAGGCTTATTTTAGGTTACTTTAGGTTATTTTAGGTTACTTTAAAGGGGAGGGGGTCGGGGGAGAGGTATAATGGGGAGGAGAAAGGTTATTTTATTTAGTTTTGGTTATTTTAGGCTAGATAAAGGCAGAACAGGAGCGACGCTGTGATTGGTGGCTAGGTCGTGACGTCACCATGCATGTATGACGTCATCGTGGACATTATTTTGAGAAGTGTATTTGTTGTGTATTTTATTCTTATTTTATTTGTAGTGTGTGCATGTAGATAACACTATAGTCGCCAGTCACTCGCCACTGCACTAATGTCGCCAGGTACAATATATTACGAATTATAGCATCACTACAGCCTTGTATGTGCCACTGAAGATGATACACAGTAGTTTATATTTGTTACTCCACATACATGTCTTCAGTGGCACATACAAGGCTGTAGTGATGCTAAAATTCGTAATATATTGTGCCTGGCGACATTAGTGCAGTGGCGAGTGACTGGCGACTATAGTGTTGTCTACGGTAGTGTATCTGTATTGCATTTTAAGTATATTTGATTAAAAGGAAAATGATAAAGATAGTAAAAATAAGGGAAATAGGATAATGCAGATAGATAATAATGGATAATGGATGGATATAATAGGATAAAATAATGGGCTTCGAAAAATAGTTGTTGTAATTCGTATTAGACAAATGAAGATAGTAAAAATAAGGGAAATAGGATAATGCAGATAGATAATAATGGATATAATGGATGGATATAATAGGATAAAATAATGGGCTCCGAAAAATAGTTGTTGTAATTCGTATTAGACAAATGAAGATAGTAAAAATAAGGGAAATAGGATAATGCAGATGGATAATAATGGATATAATGGATGGATATAATAGGATAAAATAATGGGCTTAGAAAAATAGTTGTTGTAGTAATTCGTATTAGACAAATGAAGATAGTAAAAATAAGGGAAATAGGATAATGCAGATAGATAATAATGGATATAATGGATGGATATAATAGGATAAAATAATGGGCTCCGAAAAATAGTTGTTGTAATTCGTATTAGACAAATGAAGATAGTAAAAATAAGGGAAATAGGATAATGCAGATAGATAATAATGGATATAATGGATGGATATAATGGGATAAAATAATGGGCTTAGAAAAATAGTTGTTGTAATTCGTATTAGACAAATGAAGATAGTAAAAATAAGGGAAATAGGATAATGCAGATGGATAATAATGGATATAATGGATGGATATAATAGGATAAAATATTGGGCTTAGAAAAATAGTTGTTGTAGTAATTCGTATTAGA
>JACEEZ010018754.1:212500-225000 GCA_016584305.1 Chionoecetes opilio
GGGAAAAAAGAAGAGAGAGAGAGAGGGGAAAAAGAAGAGAGAGAGAGAGAGAGGGAAAAAAGAAGAGAGAGAGAGAGAGGAGAAAAAAAGGAATATAAGAAAAAGCGATAAAGGGGAGATAGTGATGATGATGATTGAGAGAGAGAGAGGGCGTGGCTGGGTCAACTGGAAGAGAGAGAGAGGTAACCCTTTCACCTCTTGTCCATATTACAGAAGACTCTCTCTCTCTCTCTCTCTCTCTCTCTCTCTCTCTCTCTCTCTCTCTCTCTCTCTCTCTCTCTCTCTCTCTCTGGCACTCACGCACGCACGCACACCTCTGACCTCCATTGTAAATTTGTTTATTTCATTTGTTTGTTTATTTACTAAATTTTTGTTACTTTAATTAAATATAGGTTTTCTCTTATTCTCTCTTTTTCTCTTTCTCTCTCTCTCTTTCTCACTCTCTCTCAACTGGTCTGTAAACACCTTTCTTTCTTTCTTTCTTTATTAACCTGTTTACTGTGTGTGTGTGTGTGAGAGAGAGAGAGAGAGAGAGAGAGAGAGAGAGAGGACAAGGTTACACACTTTCACCGCCACACACGCACACGCACGCACACACGCACACACACACACACACACACACACACACACACACGCACGATACATACATAAACGGGTTTACACGTATATAATTAGACTGAAATATATACATACATACATACATGCCAAGGTTTTACATCTATCATTATTATTATTATTATTATTATTATTACATTATAAGTATTTTTATTTTTTGTTATTTCTCGTCTTTTTTTTCCTGTGTTTTTTTATTTTTTTTATTTATTATTATTATTATTATTTTTTTTTATTTTTTTTTATTTTTTTTATATATATATAATACTCCAAGTCATTTCATTTTTTTATTTTTTTTATTCTTCTTTCTTCTTTCTCTTCTTTCTTCTTTCTCTTCTTTCTTCTTTCTCTTCTTTCTTCTCTTCATCATCTTTTTCCTCTCCTATTTTACTTCTTCCTTTTTTTTTTTCTTCTTTCTCTTTCTCCTCTTCTTTATCATCTCTTTCCTCTCCTTTTTTTATTCTTCTTTTATCCTCCTTCCTCCTCTTCCTCCTCTTCTTCCTCCTCTTCATCTCCTTCCTCCTCTTCATCTTCTTCCTCTCCTTCCTCCTCTTCATCTCCTTCCTCCTCTTCATCTCCTTCCTCCTCTTCCTCCTCTTCCTCTTCTTCCTCTCCTTCCTCCGCTTCCTCTTCTTCCTCTCCTTCCTCCTCTTCATCCTCTCCTTCCTCCTCTTCTCTCCTCTCCTTCCTCTTCTTCCTCTCCTTCCTCCTCTTCATCTCCTTCCTCCTCTTCTTCCTCTCCTTCCTCCTCTTCATCTCCTTCCTCCTCTTTCATCTCCTTCCTCTCCTTCTTCCTCCTCCTTCCTCCTCTTCCTCTCCTTCCTCCTCTTCATCTTCCTCCTCTCCTTCCTCCTCTTCATCCTCTCCTTCCTCCTCTTCATCTTCCTCCTCTCCTTCCTCCTCTTCATCCTCTCCTTCCTCCTCTTCATCTTCCTCCTCTCCTTCCTCCTCTTCATCTCCTTCCTCCTCTTCATCTCCTCCTCTTCTTCTTTCTATATCTCCTCCTCCTCCTCCTACTACTACTATTATTATTATCATTATTGAGTTCTTCTAGTCTATGATTATCGTGTATCATCATAGGATTGTTTTTCTATTTGCGATAAATAATAATAATAATACTATCGATAAATGTTGTATTGTTTTTCTTGTGCTTTGTACTGACGTCAGGAGACACTTAGAGAGAGAATGCTGCCTTTCCTGTTCATGACGTAATGAGAGAGAGAGAGAGGGAGAGAGAGGTGGGTGAAGGAGAGAATGGTCATTATCGTGATAGTTAGTTTTTATCACTACTACTACCTCTACTACTACTACTACTACTACTACTACTACTACTACTACCTACTACTACTACTACCTACTACTACTACTACTACTACTACTACTACTACTATTACTACTACTACCTACTACTACCTACTACTACTACTACTACTACTACTATCTCTACTACTACTACTATCTGTACTACTACCTCTACTACGACTATATCTACTACTACTACTACTACTACTACTACTACTACTACTACTACTACTACTACTATATACTACTACTACTACTACTATATACTACTACTACTACTACTACTACTACTACTACTACTACTACTACTACTACTACTACTACTACTACTACTACTACTACTACTACTACTACTATATCTACTACTACTACTACTATATCTACTACTACTACTACTACTACTACTACTACTACTACTACTATCTCTACCACCACTACTACCTACTACTACTACTATACTACTACTATCTCTACCACTACTACTACTACTACTACTATTTTTTCAAGTAATACATAATATTCTACACCTATCATTATCATTATTATTATTATCATCATCATCATCATTCTAATCAGCGCTGTTGTTGTTCTGCAGGGTGGAGACAGCCGGTGATGCCCTTCCTGCACGGAGATGAGATCGCGTGGATTACTCGGCCAGGTAAGAAAGGCTGACAAGTGCAGCGTCCTTCCTAGACCTCGGATGGGAAAGTACAATGTGGTGTGTGTGTGTGTGTGTGTGTGTGTATGGTGGTGTGTGTGGTGTGTGTGTGTGTGTGTGTGTGTAGTCAAATCAAGGTTATTGCCAATACTAATATATATTCAGTAAGTAATAGTTAAGTCAATTCACTAGTAAAGTCAATCAGTCATTAATTACATACTATCTTATACTACTACTAACTATATATTACTACTATCTCTATAAGGCACTAATATATAGTATATACTTTTAGACATGGTAAGTAAAAAAAAAAAAAAAATCGACCTCAATAGAATGAAATGTTATGTATACATGGACCATTAGAAATAAATATAGTTATCAATAGTTATCCTATGTATTTATTATACAACACTACACTCATGTCTACACCACACACCAAACTACATATTTATTTTTTATTTATTTTGTATACATTTGTGGCCTATAGTGCGTGTAGTGTGAGTGTATAGCGTGTAGGCCTTGTGCCCAGGGGTGGGATGGTAGGCCCTGGAGGCACACTTGAGGGCTGTGATGGTTGATCCTCGCCCGTGGTGGCGCAGGCAGGATTGTTATAGTGACGCCTGTGATTAGAGGCTCATGCCGCCCCCCTGTGTCCTCCCAGGCACTCACAATCCAAGGCAGAGTTAATGGGCAGCATGTGGGTGTTCTTAGGCCACTCCACGGTGCAGGAAGATTTTAAGTGGTTATTCGCCCTCATCGGGGATCGAACTCGGGTCATCGAACACGCCACTCGGAGACGTTAACCACTCTGCTATCGCCTTACCCAGAAAGGGGACATAGACAACACAATGTATACAGTGCCTGGGAGGACACAGGGGGGCGGCATGAGCCTCTCTCTAATCACAGGCGTCACTATAACAATCCTGCCTGCGCCACCACGGGCGAGGACCAACCATCACAGTCATAAAGTGAACCTCCAGGGCCTACCATCCCACCCCTGGAGCTATAGGCCTACACGCGCTTTAGCCACAAATGTAAAAAAAAAAAAAAAAAATAAAATAATAATAATAATAATAATAAATAAATAAATAAATAAATAAATAATAATAAATAATAAATAATAATAATAATAATAATAATAATAATAATAAATAAATATGAGAAACATGTACTTAAACTATCCTATCACTCGTGGGATGGGTGTGAGCTTGAAGGACAATACAATGATGGTTTACTCTGCTGTTGTATTGAAATGAGCTGATAGTAATTATTAGTGTTAGTTCAGTTAGTTAGGTAGTTAGTGTTATGGGTGTAGGCAGATTTTTTTTTTTTTTTTTTTTTTTTTTTTTTTTTTTTTTTTTTTTTTTATATTTATATATACATCACAAAGGACTGGCCAAGTGCAAACAACAAAAGAGGTAACCAAGATCCCGCTTAGTTGGCAGTCCCTCTAAAGAAGACAGTAAGACAATAAAGAAGGGCGGTCGGCCAATTTAGTTCGGGAGGTGTCTTGTCACTCCTCTCTTGAAGAAAAAAAATATTTGTAGGAAAATGGAAAAAAAATAAACCTGACAAGTGTTGCAGAGTTTAGCAGTGTTGTGTTTATCAGCGCAACACACAGGCTGTTGTTAGAGTGTTACACGGAGCTGTGCACAGACTAAGTTCCCGTGGCTTCCTCTGGTTACGTGAGCTGGATCTACGCCCTGATAAATAGTTGTATCTGGAACATTTTTGAGATAGCATTAGAACAGTAAAGTAAAATCAAGGTTATTGTCAATACTAGTAAATATTCAGTAAGTAATAGTTAAATATATTCACTACCGTAGATAACACTATAGTCGCCAGTCACTCGCCACTGCACTAATGTCGGCCTTAACAATATATTACGAATTTTAGCATCCTACAGATTTTTATGTGCCACTGAAGACATGTAGTGTGATGTACATAATATAAACTACTGTGCATGCGTCTTCAGTGACACATAAAAGTCTGTAGTGATGCTAAAATTCAAAATATATTGTGCCTGGCGACATTAGTGCAGTGGCAAGTGACTGGCGACTATAGTGTTATCTACGGTAGTAAAGTAAATCTAATGTAGATAATTTTCAGTTAAACTCTCATCCTGTTTCTATTTTTCCGCCTTCCTACGACTTCAATATTTTCAAGAGAGGAGTAACAAGACACCTCCCTCACTAAATTGCCCCCCCCCCCCTTTCTTTATTCCCTTACTGTCTCCTTTATAGGGACTGCCAACTAGCGGTTTTGCTACTTTTTTTAACCCTTGGCCAGTCCTTTTGACGTAAAAAGAAAAAAGGAAAAAAAGTATATCATTATCTTTTAGCAGCAAGGTAAATTTTGAGGTGGCATTTATTATCATTACAAGAAACAGAGTTGGCCCTAAAGTTGATCCCTGTGGTAGTACACCTGCAAGATAGTAGTAGTAGTAGTAGATATAGTCGTAGTAGAGGTAGTAGTAGTAGTACAGATAGTAGTAGTAGTAGGTAATGCAAGATAGTAGTAGTACAGATAGTAGTAGTAGTAGGTAATGCAAGATAGTAGTAGTAGTAGTAGATATAGTCGTAGTAGAGGTAGTAGTAGTAGTACAGATAGTAGTAGTAGTAGTAGAGTTTATGCAAGAATATTTAGTGTTATAAGTGCAATATACAGCCTGTGTGTGTGTGACCTATTGGTAACATAATTTTTGAATAGTTTCAGCGTTACAACTCTGATTACGATTTGTTTTAATTTATCAAGTAGGGGAGAGCGGGGCAGGTTGCATCATTGCCTCTAACTCGCATTCACTTTTTTTTATTATTATTATTGTTGTAGTTGTAGTAGTTTATAGTAGTAGTAGTATTAAGACGATGTACGTGTGATAACATGCGAGTTAGAGGCAATGATGCAACCTACCCTCGATGCAACCTGCCCCGCTCTTCCCTAGTATCAATCAATCAATCATTGGGGGCATACGCCGGGGGGCGCGTCGCCTCGCCCACCCTACGACGCCACTCCTGAGGGTCACCACGCGAGAGTTCCCATGCAGGCTCCTTTCCCATACCAAGCAGCTCTCGACAAGAGACATCAACTTGCCCCAGCCACGAGCCTTGTGGGCGCCCCCTTGGCCTCCTCCACGCCGGATTGTCTCTTACAGATACAACCCGATGGGAAGGATCGGTTTCAGGGTAGCGTGCCACATGCCCATATAGCCGAAGTTGGCGCTGACGGACTATGCAGGTAATAGGCCTCGATTCAGTCTCACGGTGCAATCGCTGATTTGACACGTAATCATCCCAGCGATACCCCATGATTCTGCGAAGACACTTATTACCAAAGGCATTGATTCGTCTCTTCAAGTCATTATTTAGTGTCCATGTCTCACAACCATAGAGTAAGACAGGGATCACAAGCGACTTGAAGATCCGGATCTTTGTCCTCCTGCACAGGTACCGACAACGCCAAATACTCCCGCTGAGCGAGTCCATGACACCGTGGGCTATGCCAATCCGCCGTAAGGCTTCTTGACGTGACCCGCCGTCATTATGGACTGCGCTACCAAGGTATGTAAAACTTTCCAAGATCTCAATGTCCTCGCCACACGCATAAACAGACTGTACTGCTTCATCTAGTAAGCCTCCAAACACCTGGACCTTGGTCTTGAGCCAGGAGACTTCAAGTCCCAAAGGCTTTGCCTCCTCGTGCAGCGCCTCGAGAGCCATCACCAGGACCTCCAGCGACTCAGCAAAGATTACTGCATCATCGGCAAAAACAAGATCAGTGATCTTGGTGTTGCCAACGGATGCTCCACAATCACTTTGATCTACAACCTACCCTTTGATCTACAATACCCAGTCCATACAAGCGTTGAAAAGTGATGGGGCAAGGACGCACCCTTGCCTCACTCCTGTATTCACAGGAAAGAAGCTGGATACACCTGCCCCACACTTCACAGCACTCTCAGTCCCAGAATACAGACCAGTTATCAAACCAACAGTCCTTGCAGGAATCCCTCGAAGTCGCAGAAGATCCCAGAGTGACTCATGATGCACTGAGTCAAACGCCTTCTTGAGATCAACATAGGCTGCAAGCATCCCCTGTCCAAACTCACGTCGGCGTTCCACCAGTCCCCTAGCATGTGATGATTTAATGTATCAAACGCTTAACAAATCCATTAATATTCCTACAACATATAACAAAAATTCCAAACATATGTCTGACTCGCGTGGACAAGACCATGGGTGACTAACACACACACATGCACCTGTGTGTGTGTGTGTGTATGTGTGTGTCTGTATGTGTGTGTGTGTATGTGTGTGTGTGTGTGTGAGGATTCGTGAGCTGTTGAGGAAGAAGGAGGAGGAGGAAGACGGTGGTGGCGGTTGAGGAAGAAGGAGGAGGAAGAGGAGGGCAATTTAGTGTTTCCGCTGTGACCTGGGTAATTACAGAGAGAGAGAGAGAGAGAGAGAAAAAAAATAGGTATACCAAGAAAGATTACAACTTCCTAGACTAAACAAACCTCATTTCTCCTCTCTCTTCTCTTCCTCTCTTCTCTTCTCTCGTCTCCTCTATCTGGATTCTCCACTCTACCCTCTCTCTAGCTCACTCTCTTTCACTGTGGCGTGCAAACTTTGGGTGTGGTCGGTCCATCACGAGAGAGAAGAGAGAGAGAGAGAGAGAGAGATACAAAAAAAAGATAGGAAAGATAGTTGTCATGGAGAGGAGGTTAAAGGTTAGGAAGATAATGAGTGCAGTAGTAGTAGTAGTAGTAGTGGAAGTAGTAGTAGTAGTAGTGTAGTGGTGGTAGTAGTAGTAGCAGTAGTGGTGGAAGAAGTAGTAGTAGTAGTGGAGGTAGTAATAGTGGTAGTAGTAGTAGTAGTAGTAGAAGTAGTAGTAGTGGTAGTAGTAGTAGTAGTAGTAGTGGTGGAAGAAGTAGTAGTAGTAGAAGTAGTAGTAGTAGTAGGAGTGGTACTTAAATGGAAAATAGTAGTAATATGTTTCATAAGTAGAGTAGCAGCGGGATTCGAAGCCATGACCTTGTGTGTGTGTGTGTGTCAGGGTTTGTGTGTGTGTGTGTGTGTGTCAGGGTTTGTGTGTGTGTGTGTGTGTTTTAGTCCTCCCCATCCTCTTCCTCCTTCTCTTCTTGCTTACGAAACAATAGTATTTTCCCAAAGTGACCTATCTTTCGTAATCCTCCTCCTCCTCCTCCTTCTCCTCCTCCTCCTCTTAGTTCAACCTCACTTCCTCCTCCTCCTCCTCCTCCTCCTCCTGATCTTCTTCTTCTTCTTCTTCTCTTCCTCTTAGTTCAACCTCACTTCCTCCTCCTCCTCCTCTTCCTTCTCCTCCTCCCTCCTCCTCCTCCTTCTTCCTCCTCCTTCTTCCTCCTCCTCCTCCTCCTCCTATAAATCGTTAACTGCAAAATAAATCGTTAACTGAAGTACAGCAGGAAAAGGATCTAGGTGTCATCATCAGTAATGATCTGAAAACCAGTTCGCATTGCCTAGCTGCCAGTAAAAAGGCAAATATGATGTTGGGCTTTATTAAACGTAACTTTGAACATAAAACTCCGAAAGTAATGACACAATTATACACGTCCTTGGTTAGACCGCACTTGGAATATGCCGTTCAATTCTGGTCGCCCTGTTTCGTAAAAGATCAAGCCAAATTGGAATCAGTGCAAAGAAGAGCAACCAAACAAATTCCATCTCTGCGAAATTCATCTTATGAAGAGAGACTGCGGAAACTTAATATGTTTTCCTTAAAGGATCGTAGAATCCGTGGGGACTTGATAGAAACCTTTAAGATCCTAAAAGGTTTTGATGTCATTAATCAAGAGGACCTATTCGAGCTTTCAACTCAAGTGACAACAAGAAATAATGGTTAAAACTAAACGGTCAACGTTGCATCACCGATCTCCGTAAAAATTATTTCAATGTTAGAGTCGTTGATCGATGGAACAAGTTACCAGCAAATGTTGTCGGAGCCAGCACAATAACTACATTCAAAACAGACTTGACGCGCACTGTAAAGTAAATGGGTATTGATAGTGCGAATTCGTATCTAGTCCCCCGTATCGATTAGTTGTAGTGGTAGTTGTAGTTAGTATTTTTCATATCCTATCATTCTGCACTATGAAACTTCCATGTTCCTATCCTCTTTAGGGACATGGTATCATTTTCCAACTGTTTTCTTACAAGTAGTTGATAGTTAGTAGTATGTAGTTCAGCAGATACCCTCGCTATGGACCAATAGATCTGGTGTCTGTTACTCCTATGTAATCCTATGTAATCCTCATTTCAGCTTGTATAATAATAATCACCATAAATATTTCCTTCATTTTAAATACATCGCACGAAAAAGGTTATTTAAGTCTTATATACACATCGTCCTCTCTATGTTACTACACTGCTTAAAAAACCCACCAATTTGTATCTATTTTATGTAAGGTAGTAGTAGTAGTAGTAGTAGTAGTAGTAGTGGTAGTAGTAGTAGTAGTAGTAACCCCTTCACGCCCAGATCTTTCCTTTGCTATATAAAAGGGTCTGTTGTAGTAGTAGTGGTAGTAGTAGTAGTAGTAGTAGTAGTAGTAGTAGTGGTAGTAGTAGTGGTGGTAGTGGTAGTGGTAGTGGTAGTAGTAGTGGTAGTAGTAGTAGTAGTAGTAGTAGTAGTAGTGGTGGTAGTAGTAGTAGTAGTGGTAGTAGTAGTAGTAGTAGTTAGTAGTGTAGTAGTAGTAGTAGTAGTAGTAGTGGTATTATAGTGGCAGTAGTAGTAGTAGTGGCATAGTAGTAGTAGTAGTAGTAGTAGTAGTAGTAGTAGTGGTAGTAGTAGTAGTGGTAGTGGTAGTATAGTAGTAGTAGTAGTAGTAGTAGTGAGTAGTAGTAGTAGTGTAGTAGTAGTAGTAGGTAGGGAGTAGTAGTGGCAGTAGTAGTAGTAGTAGTAGTGCAGTAGTAGTAGTATGGTAGTAGTAGTAGTGTAGTAGTAGTAGTAGTAGTGGTAGTAGTAGTAGTGGCAGTAGTGGTAGTAGTAGTAGTAGTAGTAGTGTTTCTTTCCTACTGTTTGTGTGGTGCCAGAGGGAAGGAAAGGGTGGGTGGTGGGAAGCCTTGTTCTATACTATCCTGTTTCTTTACATGTGGTTTACCAGGTACTCTCGTGTTATCTGTTGTTTTTATATCATTTTCTCACTTTCATTGTGTAGATTTGAGACACTGATTAGGTACGTGACTGCTCTCTCTCTCTCTCTCTCTCTCTCTCTCTCTCTCTCTCTCTCTCTCTCTCTCTCTCTCTCCTCTCTCTCTCTCTCTCTCTCTCTCTCTCTCTCTCTCTCTCTCGTTATAAGACTTCCGAGTACGATTTTTTAACGAGAGAGAGAGAGAGAGAGAGAGAGAGAGAGAGAGAGAGAGAGAGAGAGAGAGAGAGAGAGAGAGAGAGAGAGAGAGATAGTTTGCGTGCAGCTGTGGTTGATGGGAAAAGATGAGGAGGGGAAAATGATAAAGGAGATGACAAAGAAAAGATGATAGTGCAGAAGGAGGAGGAGGAGGAGGAGGAGGAAGAAAGGGAAGAGGCGGAGGAGGAGGAAGGGAAGGCAATGCATGTGTTTTTCCTGTCTTCCCTCCCTCCTCCTCCTACTCCTCCTACTCCTCCTCCTCCTCCTCCTCCTCCTTCTCTATCCTCCTCCTCCTCCTCCTCCTCCTCCTCCTCCTCCTCCTCCTCCCTCCTCCTTCCCTCCTCCTCCTCTCCTTCCTCTCCTCCTCCTCCTCCTCCTCCTCCTCCTCTCCTCCTCCTCCTCCTCCTCCTCCACTATTTCCGTTCTGCAAAATATCTAACATTCCATTTTTTCCTAGATCACGGAAGGTCATGTAATTTTTAGCTATTCATATATTTTTTTTGTTTTAATAGAAGTTTTTATTAATGTTTAGCCCCAAAATTCGCCGGCAAAATTCGTATTTAAAATTAGTATAGTTAATAATTGTAGTAGTAGGAGTAGGAGTAGTAGTAGGAGTAGTAGTAGTAGTAGTAGGAGTAGGAGTAGGAGTAGTAGTAGTAGTAGTATGAATAATAGTAGTAATAGCCAAAGCCGAGAGAGAGAGAGAGAGAGAGAGAGACTTTTTCCTTAGCCTTGACAAAAGCAATGACAAAATATTACGAACAAAAATCACCACGTCAAAATAATACACACACACTTTTATTTACTCGACATATTTCATGTTTTATACCAGAAATAACTATTAATATACTCCTAATGATACAAAGTACAGGAAGTTGACATGAGTGTTTGGGGGGTTAAGGAAGGACAAGCCTGTTTATAGTGTGGCATACGAGGTGTTATGAAGGTAGGGAGTGTTGTAGTGGTGTGGCAGTTGTGCAGGAAGGAGTGTGGGTGTAGCAGTTGTGTAGCAGGCGTGCAGGAAGGAGTGTGGGTGTAGCAGTTGTGTAGCAGGCGTACAGGAAGGAGTGTGGGTGTAGCAGGCGTACAGGAAGGAGTGTGGGTGTAGCAGGTGTGTAGCAGGCATGCAGGAAGGAGTGTGGGTGTAGCAGTGGTGTAGCAGGCGTGCAGGAAGGAGTGTGGGTGTAGCAGTTGTGTAGCAGGCGTGGAGGAAGGAGTGTGGGTGTAGCAGTGGTGTAGCAGGCGTGCAGGAAGGAGTGTGGGTGTAGCAGTTGTGTAGCAGGCGTGCAGGAAGAGTGTGGGTGTGGCAGTTGTGTAGCAGGCGTGCAGGAAGGAGTGTGGGTGTAGCAGTTGTGTAGCAGGCGTGCAGGAAGGAGTGTGGGTGTAGCAGTTGTGTAGCAGGCGTGGAGGAAGGAGTGTGGGTGTAGCAGTGGTGTACTGAATCTTAACTTGTAAAAACACCAACTGAAGACAAATTGAACTTGGGTAATACTGAAGTTTTGGCTGCAAAGAAATAGTTGAAATGACGAACTTTAGACATTGGACAGACTAAACAAAACAGAAACTTAGAGTGACCAAGATTGAAACAAAGATGATTAACAAACAGAACCTTTTCACTCAAATGAAAACAACTGAACTTCAAATGAAAACAACTGAACTTCAAATTAAAACAACTGAACTTCAAATTAATATAACGGAACTTCAAATGAAAATAACGGAACTTCAAATGAAAATAACGGAACTTCAAATTGAAATAATTGAATTTCAAATTAAGAGAAAAAATGTATCTATTATATTTTGAAATTCATTTGTTTTATTTTGAAGTTCTGTTGTTCTAATTTGAGAGTGAAAAGGTGTATTATGAAAACCCCCAGAAAAGTAACATATTTCTTCCTGCAAACTTTTTCTTATCTTTGCCAGAGTGCTGCCAGCAAAGGGAAGAGAGGGATACAATGATTAATGAAAAGATATACCAATCTTTTAAATATTTGTACACAGCATAGACAAAGCAACACAGGATGAAGTAACGTATAATTATTCCGTGTATTAGTACACATACTCTACTTATACAAAACAAAACAAAAGTTACATTTTTGGCACTCAAATTTTTGGTACTCAAAATTTTTGGCACAAAATTTTTGGCACAAACATTTTTGGCAATTTTTTTTTGGCACTTAAAATTTTTCGGCACTCAACATTTTTTGGCACTACATTTTTTGGGCACTACATTTTTTTGCACTCAAAATTTTTGGCACTCTTTGTTAGTACGTTGTACCCCCAGGCTGTCACTCCTCCCTCACTTGCTAGCTGTAAAATGGCAACAAATTTTGAGTGCTAAAATTTTTTGAGTGCCAAATCTTTAAAATTTTGAGTGCCAATTAATTTTGAGTGGCAAATACTTTTTAGTACAAACATTTTGAGTGTCAACGTTTTTTTAGTACCAAATATTTTTGAGTGCCAAAAATTTGAGTGTTAAAAATGTAACTTTTGTTTTCTTTTGTATAAGTAGAGTCTGTGTAGTAACACACGGACTAGCTACACGTGACTTCA
>JACEEZ010018754.1:232500-252500 GCA_016584305.1 Chionoecetes opilio
ACTTTCCTACTTTTCCTCTTATTTTTTTTACTTTTACTACTTTCCTACTTTATTATTTTCCTACTTTCCTACTTTTCCTACTTTATTATTTTCCTACTTTATTATTTTACTACTTTCCTACTTTTCCTACTTTATTATTTTCCTACTTTACTACTTTTCCTACTTTATTATTTTACTACTTTCCTACTTTTCCTACTTTATTATTTTACTACTTTCCTACTTTTCCTACTTTATTATTTTACTACTTTCCTACTTTTCCTACTTTATTATTTTACTACTTTACTATTTTCCTACTTTACTACTTTTCCTACTTTATTATTTTACTACTTTCCTACTTTTCCTTCTTTATTATTTTACTATTTTCCTACTTTACTACTTTTCCTACTTTATTATTTTACTACTTTCCTACTTTTCCTACTTTATTATTTTACTATTTTCCTACTTTATTTACTTTTTCCTTTTTATTTTTTTTCTACTTTCCTACTTTTCCTACTTTATTTTTTTTACTACTTTCCTACTTTTCCTACTTTATTATTTTACTACTTTACTACTTTCCTACTTTATTATTTTACTACTTTCCTACTTTTCCTACTTTATTATTTTACTACTTTACTACTTTCCTACTTTTCCTACTTTTTTTTTTTTTACTACTTTTCTACTTTTTTCTACTTATGCATATATTTCTGCCTCTTTTCTTCCTATTTTACCAATTTTCTCTATTCTCTTACATTTATTCTCTCTCTCTCTCTCTCTCTCTCATCTCTCCCCTTCTCTCTCTCTCTCTCTCTTCCTCATCTTTTCTCTCTCTCTCTTCCCCTCTCCCCTCTCCTTTCTCTCTTATTCTTTTACCTCTTTCTTTTCTGTAGCTAATTATCTTCTTTCTCTAATTATCTTCTTTCTCTAATTATCTTCTTTCTCTAATTTTTCTCCTAGTTTTAGGGTTTATTTTTCTCTGCAATTTTTTTTCTAGATATTATCTTCACTGTCCGTTTTTTTCCTCCTCCTCCTCCTCCTCCTCCTCCTCCTCCCCTCCTCCTCCTCCTCCTCCTCCTCCTCCCTCCTCCTCCCTCCTCACCCTTCTTCCTCCTCCTTCCTCCTCCTCCTCCTCCCCACCTCCTCCTCCTCCTCTTGGAACGTGACGGCACGCTGCCATTCGGTCTTCAAGGAGAGAGAGAGAGAGAGAGAGAGAGAGAGATATATGAAGACTTCTCCCCCTTGTATCTCCATCTAAAAAAAATCCTTCAAAATTCCTTTCCCTTTTAAAGTTTTCTCTCTAATATCTCTCTCTCTCTCTCTCCTCTCTCTCCCTCTCTCTCTCTCTCTCTCTCTCCTCTCTCTCTCTCTCCTCTCTCTCTCCTCTCGTCTCATCTCTCTCTCTCTCTCTCTCTCTCTTCTCCTCTCTCAATATTTACTCTTATTTAAAAGCTAATATTTCTCCATCTGATATTTCTTCACATTTTCGTAAGTTATTGTATATCTATCAGTATTTACGCCAAACAGGGAGTATTATAATTATTAGTAAGGAGTAATTATTAGTAACCTATTTGTGGGGTTTTTGACAGTCATGCATCGCTGGTGGAGGTGAAATAGTGAAAAATGTATCAATGTTTGTGTAAAAAGTGTAGTGGTGGTAATGTCAGCCCGTTAGAAGGGACTGTTTTGTTGTGTTGAGGAAGTGACGTCATCAAGTGTTCGTTTTCCTGACTCTGGCTCTGACTTCGGTATTATTTTTATTGTTATTATTATTACTACTATTACTATTACTACTACTACTACTACTATTTCTACTACTACTAATTCTACTACTACTAATTATACTACTACTACTACTACTACTACTACTACTACTACTACTACTACTAATAATAATAATAATAATTTTTACTTCTACTACTACTACTATACTACTACTACTACTACTACTACTACTATTTCTACTACTACTACTATTCTACTTTCTACTATTTTTACTACTAACTACTATTAAATACACTACCATACTATTACTACTACACTACTACTACTACTACTACTACTACTATTCTACTACTAAATAATATTTCTACTACTATACTATTTCACTACTACTACTTTTCTACTACTACTGACTATTTCTACTCTACTACTATTTCTACTACTACTACTACTACTACTACTTACTACTACTACTACTACTCCACCACTTTCAGTTTGATCACATACAAACATCCTCTTATTAACGTTTTACACTCTCTCTCTCTTCTCTCCCCTCGTCCCCTTCTCTCTCTCTCTCTCTTTTCTCCTCTCTCTCTCTCTCTCTCTCTCTCTCTCTCTCTCTCTCTCTCTCTCCTCTCTCTCTCTCTCTCTCTGATTGAAAGGTCTAGCAAATTTGAGAAAATCGCAGATCACGTTTGTATGTCACGTATATTTTTTCCTTTCTCTCTCTCTCTTCTCTCTCTCTCTCCCCTTCTCTCTCCTCTCTCCTCTCTTCTCCTCTCCTCTCTCTCTCTCTTCTCCTCTCGTCTCTCTCTCTCCCCTCTCTCCTCTCTCTCTCTCTCTCTCTCTCTTTTTTTTCTCTCTGGACCAACCCGGAGGAAGATCTTATTACTCAATTTTCCTCTCTCTCTCTCCCCTCCTCCTCTCTCTCTCTCTCTCTCTCTCTCATCTCCTCTCTCTCTCCTCTCCCCTCTCTCTCTCTTCTCCTCTCTCTCTCTCTCTCTCTCTCTCCTGATTTCCCTAGGCCTATGTTTTTATTTGTCAGAAACTCGACCGTTATTGTCTGTCCATTAACCCCTTGAGACTCAGAACGTAATTTCCATTGTAATTTGGATACCATTAGACGATATTTAGTGACTATAAGCAATATTTTATAACTATGACCTGTTTAGTATCCTTGTCCACTAACTAATTTGGTATATTCAGTAACTTTTCGTAATTTTATGGCTGACAACAGACACATTTTTATAGCCAAGGAAAGATCTGGGCGTGAAGGGGGAAGCTGGAGTAGTAGTAGTAGTAGAAGTAGAAGTAGTAGTAGTAGTAGTATAATTATGGTTCTGATAATGATGAATATGATGTATATGGTAGTGATGAATATGATGGTGAGATACGGGAAGTTCCAAGCTCTCTGGGTCGAAAGAGAGAGAGAGAAAAAAAAATGGCTTGGTTGACGTTTAGTTTAGGTTTAGAAATAGTAGTGTTTTTTCGTAGCAATTTTCAGCTTTCCAGAGTAGATAATTTGAGAGAGGAAGAGAGAGAGAGAGAGAGAGAGAGAGAGAGAGAGAGTGAATGCGTGTACTAGAACGGGATTGATTTTCACAACGAGTTTGATGATTGTTCCTGAAGAGAGAGAGAGAGAGAGAGAGCGTAATAACAGCAAGATGCCATTTAAAAACTTTCACAAAATCTAAATTATTGTTCTTATTATTTTTATTATTATTATTATATTTGATTATAAAAATTATCACCATTATTTTGTACATGAACTTTATATATTTCTCTCTCTCTTCTCTCTCTCTCTCTCCTCTCTCTCTCTCTCTCTCTCTCTTCTCTCTCTCTCTCTCTCTCCCTCTCTCTTCTCTCCTCTCTCTCTCATCTCTCTCTCTTCTCTCTTCGCTCTCTCTCTCTCTTCTCTCTTCTCTCCTCTCTCTCTCTCTCTCTCTCTCTCTCTCTCTCCTCCTCTCTCCTCTCTCTCTCTCTCCTCTCTCTCCTCTCTCTCTCCCTCTCTCATCTCCTCTCTCTCTCTCTCTCCTCTCTCTCTCTTTCTTTCTTTCACAGGAAGTCACAACGGTTTTTTAAATTTTGGTTCGTTTTTATCTTTGTACTTTCATCAGAATTTCACAATGGTTAGTGATGCTGATAGTTGTAGTAGTTGTTGTTGTTGTTGTAGTAGCAGTAGTAGTAGTAGTAGTAGTAGTAGTAGTTATGAGTAATAGTGATGGTGGTAATAGTTTTAGAGTTATAGTAGTAGTAGAAGTGGTGGTAGTAGTAGTTGTAGTATTAGGAGTATTAGTTGCAGTAGTAGTGGTAGTAGTTGGAGTAGTACAGTGGTAGTAGTGGTAGTAGCTGGAGTAGTAGTGGTAGTAATAATGGTAGTAGTAGTAGTAGTAGAAGTGGTGGTAGTAGTTGTAGTATTAGGAGTATTGGGGTAGTGGGCAGCAGTAGTGTGGTATATTTGGAGTGGTAGTGGTAGAAATAAGGGGGTTTTAGTATTTAGTAGCGGAGTAGTAGTGTTGTATTTGGGATATAGCAGCAGTAGTGTAGTAAAAATGGTAGTAGTAGTGGGTAGGGGGTTAGTAGGGGGGAGTATTTACAGGCAGTAGTGGTAGTAATAATGGTAGTAGTGGTAGTAGTAGTAGCAGGAGCAGTAGTAGTAGCAGCAGTAGTAGTAGTGGTGGACAGGTGATCAGTAACTCCGGAAATGAACTTACCTGGTTAGGGGGAAGGGGGGGGACCTTCCCCCCCCCCCCCCCCCCCCCCCGCCAAAAACCCCCAACTAAACCCCCCCTCCCTTACCCCTCCCCTCCCACCCCTCTCCCCCTAAAATTTTTTCCCCCCCCCTACCCAAACCCCCTCCCCCCCCCATAAAAAACAAAACCGCCCCCCCCTTACCCCCCCATCCCGCCACCCTACCCCCCCCTCACCCCCTACATTTTTTTCCTCCCTTTCCCCCCCCCTACCTCCCCCCCCCCAACCCCCCCAAACCCAACCCCCCCTTGCTTCCTCCACCCAACCAAAAACCCCCTTTTTTTGTACATAATCCCCCCCCCCAACCCGCCAAAAACCCCCCCAAACCCGTTCCCTGTCCCCCCCCAAATACCCGGCCCAAACTTCCATCTTTTTTCCCAAATATTTTTTAAAGGGCCCGGGTTTCCCAAACCCCCGTACACCCCCGCCCGGCACACCCCCGCACACAACACCCCCACGGGACGCACACCCCACACCCCCACCCCAGAACCAAAAACACAAAACCGCACAAAAACCCCACACCCCAAATACACACAAAAATTTACACCCTTTTCATTTGGAAAATGAAACGGTATGAAAGCGTTTGGCGCCCCAGCGCGCCACACACACACACACCCACACACACACACACACACACAAAACACACACACACACACACACCTCTGCTACACGGGAAAATTATATTGAAACCCCAAACAAAACCCACACAGAAAAAAAGTCACACCCCACCCCCACACCCCCCAAAAAGTCAAAAACACACACACACACGCGCCCCGCGGGGCCCCCCAAGTTTTTTTTTTTTTTCCAAATTTTTTTATTTTTAAATTTTTGAATGATAGAGAAACTGTGTGTTTTGTGGGGTTGAACTGGGTGTAGTTTTATTGTGTGTGTTTTGTGGGTTTAAAAAAAAAAAAAAAGCGGGGACGGGTTTTAGACAATCCTCTCTCGTTTTGCTCTGGTGACTGTTGGTTGTGTGTGTTGTGTGTGGGGTGGGGTGTGTGTTGTGTGTGTTGTGGGGGGGTGTGTGTGGTGTGTGTGTGTGGGGTTTTGTGTGTGTGTGTGTGTGTGTGTGTGTGTGTGTGTGTGGGTTTTTGTGGGGCAACCCCAATCCATCTATCTCAAATCCCCTTTCGATTACAATTCTTTCTTTTCCTCAAATTTCTTCCTTCCTTCCTTTTTCCCTTTCCCTTTCCCTTTCCCTTTCCTTTTACCCTTTCCCTTTTCAAACCCTTCCCTTTTCCTTTCCCTTTCCTTTTTCCGTTCCTTCCCTACCCTTCCCGCCCTTTTTATCCTTCCTTTCCTTTCCCTTCCTTTCCCTTTCCTTTATTTTCCTTCCTTCCCCTTTTTCCTTTCCCTTTCCTTCTACCCTTTCCTTTTCCTTCCCTTTCCTTCTACCCTTTCCCCCCTTCTATCCTTCCTTATTTTCCTTTCCCTTTCCCTTTCCCTTTCCTTTCCCTTTCCCTTTCCCTTTCCCTTCCCTTCTACCCTTCCCTTCCTTCTACCCTTTCCCTTTCTTCCTTCCCCTTTCCTTCCTTTCCCTTTCCCCTTTTCCTTCCTTCCTTCCTTTTTCCCCTTTTCTATCCTTCCTTCCTTCTACCCTTTCCCTTTATTTCTTTCCTTCCTTCCCCTTTCCCTTTCCCTTTCCCTTTCCTTTCCCTTTCCTTTCCCTTTCCCTATCCCTTCCTTCCTTCAAATCCTTCCTTATTTCCCCCTTTTTCCCTTTCCCTTTCCCTTTCCCTTTTCCTTTTTTTTCCCTTTCCCTTTCCTTCCTTCCATATATATAAAACAAGATAAAAAATTTTTCTTTAAACCCAAATTACGTATTAGAGAGAGAGAGAGAAAAGAGAGGAAAAGGGGAAAAGAAGAGCCGGGGGAAAAATAGAAAAAAAAAAAAAGGGGGGGGGAGGAGGGAAAGGGGAAGGGGGGGGGGGGGGGGAAGGGAAGGGGGGGGGAAGGGGGGGGGGAAGGGGGGGTTGGGGGGGGGGGGGGTTTTTATAAAAAGTGGGGGGTTGGTGGGGGTTTTTAACGGTGGGGGGATGGTGGGGGGGGGGGGGGGTTAAATTTTTATGGGGGGGGGGGGGGGGGAGTTTCCGGGTTTTCTTTGGGGGGGGGGGAATACCTTTATCCATTTTGCCTCCTTTTCCTTTCTCTCTTTTCCTCTCTCTCTCTCTCTCTCTCTCCCCTCTCTCCCCTCTTCTCTCTCTCTCTCTTCCCCTCTCTCTCTCTCTCTCTCCTTCTCTCTCCTCTCTCTCTCTAAAAGAACAGTATTGAACGTTTTTCTTTTCTTTTCTCATAAATCTGTCAACACCTCCCCTCCTCCTCCCCTCCTCCCCCCTCCTCCCCCTTCCTCCCCTCCTCCCCTCCCTTCCTCCCCCCCATCCCCTCCTCCCCCTCTTCTTCCTCCTCCTCCTCCTCCTCCCCCTCCCTCCTCCTCCCCCCCTCCCCCCCCTTTCCTCCCCCTTTTCCTCCCCCTTCCTCCTCCTTCCTCCATCTCCTCCTCCCCCTTCCTCTTTCCTCCATCTCCTCCCCTCCTCCTCTTCCTCCTCCTCCCCCCTCCTCCCTCCTCCTCCTATCCTCCTCCTCCCCCTCCTCCCCCTCCCCTCCTCCCCTCCTCCTCCTCTTTTTTTTTCCTCCTCCTCCGCCCCCCCTCCGCCTCCCCCTCCTCTTCCTCCTCCCCCTCCTCCTCCCCTCCCCTCCTTCCTCTCCTCCTTTTTCCCTCATTGTTTAAGGGGCCCTTTGCAAATTTCCCATATTTATTTCCCCCGGGAAATCGATTATTTGGTAGGGTAGTGGTATTTTGTATTTTAGTATATTTCATACCCTATTTTTTGCATACAAAAATTTCCGTTTTTCCTATTTTTTTTTTAAAAGGACATGGTATCATTTTCCAACTGTTTTCTTACAAGTAGTTGATAGTTATTTAGTATGTAGTTCAGCAGATACCCTCGTCAGGGAAACCAAAAATAGGTCTCCGGGTGTTTTTGTTTTTCCCTATGAAATTTCATATGTAATCCCCCCCCCTCCCTCCCCCCCCTTTTCCTTCCCTCCACTCCTCTTCCCCCCTCCCCCTCCCCCTTTCCTTTCCTCTTCCCCCCTTTTCCCCCTTCCCCCTTTTTTTTCCTTTTTTTCCTTTTTCCCTCCTTTTCCTTTTTTCCCTTTCCCCTTTTTAAAATTTACTTTTTTCCTTTTGGGGGGGGGGCCTTATCTTTCCTCCTTTCCTTTTCCCAAAATTGAGGGGCCTTTCCCGATTGGGGGGGGGGCTCGGGGGGGGGGGGGTGTGTAAATGCTTACCTAAAATTTTTTTTAAAAAATCCGTTTTTAGCCGGGGGAAAGGGGGAGGGGGGGAGGGGGAGGGGGAGGGGAGAGGGGGAGGAGAGGCGGGAGGAAAAGGGGGGAAGGAAAAAGGGAGAAGAGGAGAAGGAGAGGGGGAGGAGAAGGGGAGGAGAAGGGGATTGAAAGGGGAAAAAATTTAAAAAGGGGGAAAAGGGAGGGGAGGAAAGGGAAAAAAAAATAGGGTTTAAAATTGAACTCAACCCCGTAAATGCCATTCTCTCTCTCTCTCTCTCTCTCTCTCTCTCTCTCTCTCTCTCTCTCTTTTCTCTCTCTCGATTAATTTTCCCTTTTTAAAAAAATTTGGGGCTCCAAATTTTTTTTAAAATTTCCCTTTCTTATTTTTTCTGGAAATTTTTCTTGCACCCCCAAGGGGACACACCCCAACAAAACACAAACCACACACACCCACACACACACACACCCCCACACCCACCCCAAAAAAACAAAAAACAAACAACACACACACCCCACAAACCCCACACCCCACACACCCACACACGGGGGAAAAAGGCAAAATAATTTTTTTTTATATTATTTGAACATAAAAGGGAAAAATAGTAGTAGTAGTAGTAGTAGTATTTTGTAGTATATAGTAGTAGTAGTAGTAGTAGAGTTGTAATTTTATTTGTATAGTAGTAGTAGTATTTTGTTTTATTTGTAGTAGTTTTTTGTAGTGGGTATTAGTTGTGGTAGTAGTATAGTATTTGTAGTATGTAGAAAGTATTGTTTATTTAGTTTTTTAGTAGTAGTAGTATAGTTTTTTGTATTATTATTAGTAGTAGTAGTGTTGTAGTATTTTGTAAGTAGTAGTAGTAGTAGTAGTAGTAGCCTGAAAAAAAGTGCAGTCCCAGGACAACGTTTTTTTCGGGTTTACAGCCGTGTGGTGGGGTTAATATTCTTTTGTCCCATCCATGATTTCGGGACAGTTAGAAGGGGCTATCTGGAGAGTTGTGCCCCTTTTTTGTTCTTCTCTGGCCCAAGTAGGGTTTTATAAAGAAAAAATGCCCAAAATATCACCCGATTTGGGGGACGTTGGTAACAGACAAAACTAATATCCCCAAGCTAGTTTTTATTTTTAGAGTTTTTGCCCGCTGTCTCTTTTCGCCCAAAAAAAACAACGCGTAGTGAAAATTGAAAACCCGTTTTATATTTTGCAGCTAAAAAGCATAAAACAACGTTTAAAACCCAGGGTAGATTAAAACACCCATATATAACTACTGTGTTCATCTTCAGTGGCACAAAAAAAAATAAAGGGTCGTGGCTAAAATTTGGTAATATTTGGGGGGCTGGCGACTTAGTGCAGGTGGCGACATACTGTTATCTACGGTAGTAGAAGAAGAGGAAAAAAAAAGGAAAAATGGGAAAAAAATTTTTTGTGTTTTGCAATACTTTCCTCCCTCCCTCTTCTTTTTGGCCCTGTTTTTTAAAAAATTTGGGGAAATTTTGGGGGTTTTTGGGGGGAAAAAAAAAGGGGGGAAAAAAAGGGGGGGGGGAAAAAAAAAGGAAAAGGGGGGGAAAAAAGGTTTCCCCCCGGGGCCCCTTTTTCCCTCCCTCCCCCCTCTCTCTTCTTTTCTCTTTTCCCCCCCCCCTCTTCCCCTTTTTCTCTCCCCCCTCCCCCTCCCCTCTCTCTCTCTCTTTTTTCCTCCTTTTTCCCCCCTTTATTTTTCCTTTCCCCCTTTTTTTTCCCCTTTTTTTTTTCCCCCCCCTTTTTTTTTTTTCCCCCCCCCCCCCCACACCCCCCCCCCCCCCCCCCCCCCCAAACCTTTTTTTTTTTTCTTCCCCCCCCCCCCCCCCGGCCCCTTTTTTTTTTTTTTTTTTTTTTTTTTTTTTTTTTTACCCCCCCCCCCCCCCCCCCCCCCTTTTTTTTTTTCCCCCCTTTTTTTTTAAAACCCCCCAAACCCCCCCCCCCGGGGGGTTTTTTTTTTCCCCCCCCCCCCCCCCTTTTTTTTTTTTTCCCCCCCCCCCCCAAAAAACCCCCCCCCCCCTTTTTCCCCCCCCCCCCCCCCCCCCCCCCCCCCCCCCCCCCCCCTTCCCCCCTTTCCCCCCCTTCCCCCCCCCCCCCCCAAACCCTTTTCCCCCCCCTTTTCCCGGGGGCCCCCCCCCCCAACCCCCCCCCCCCCCCCTTCCCCTTTTTCCCTTTCCCCCCCTTTTTTTTCCCCCCCCCCCCCCTTTCCCCCCCCCCCCGGGGGGTTTTTTTAGGTTTTTCCTTCCCCCCCCCTTTTTCCCCCCCCCCCTTTTTTTTGGGTTTTTTTTAAAATTTTTTTTTTTGGGGGGGGCCCCCCCCCCCGGGCCCAAACCCCCCAAAAACCCCCCCCCAAACCCCCCCCCAAATTTTCCGGGGTTTTTTTTTTCCCCCCCCCCTTTTTTTTTAAAAATTTTTTTTTTTTTTTTTTTTTTGGGTTTTTTTTTTGGGGGTTTTTTTTTCCCCCCCCCCCCCCCCCCCAAAGGTTTTTCCCTTTTTAATTTTCCCCCCCCCCTTCCCTTCCCCCCCCCCTTTTTTTTTTTTTCCCCCCCCCCCCTTTTTCCCCCCCCCTTCCCCCCCCCCCCCCCTCCCCTTTCCCCTTTCCCCCTTTTTCCCCCCCCCCCCCAAAAAAACCCCCCCCCCCCCCCCCCCCCCCCCCCCCCCTTTTCCCCCCCTTTTTCCCCCCCCCCCCCCCCCTTTCCCCCCAACCCCCCCCCCCCCCCCCCCCCCCCCCCCCCCTTTTCCCCCCCCCTTTTTTTCCCTTTTTTTCCCCCCCCCCCCTGTTGGGGTGGGTCCCGCATACCCAAAGATCGGTAATAATGAGCTCCAAACTCGCCCGGGAGGATGATCGCGAATCCGGCTCTTTGGACAAGGACCAGGGGTGAATGACCACACCCACACACACACACACACACACACACACACACACACACACACACACACACACACACCTGCTATCGCTCTGAACACCTGACTACCAATTTCACGCACATAGACGCACATACACACATACACATGTTTAACTGCGATCCTTCACACACACACACACAACACACACACACACACACACACACACATTACTCATTTGTACACCTATGAATCTTTCTTTCTCCTTCATTCCTTCCCTTCATTCCTTCCCTCCCTTCATTCCTTCATTCCCTTTCATTCCTTCATTCCTTCATTCCTTCCTGCCCTTTCATTCCTTCATTCCCTTTCATTCCTTCATTCCCTTCATTCATTCATTCCCTTCCCTTCATTTCCCTCCCTCCCCTTCATTCCTTCCCTCCCTTCATTCCCTCCCTTCATTCCTTCCCTCCCTTCATTCCTTCATTCCCTCCCTTCATTCCCTCCCTCCCTTCATTCCTTCCTTCCCTTCATTCCTTCCCTTCATTCACTCGCCCTTTAATATTTCTTTGCCTTGTAACTGTGTAATATTGCGTCACTATATTTCTTTCTTTCTTCCTTCTCTCTCCCTCCATCTCCTCTTCCGTGTTCCTCTCCTTACTACCTCTCCTCCTCTCCCCTTCCCTCCCCTTCCCTCCCTCCCTTCCTTCTCTTCCCTTCCCTTCCCTTCCCTTCCCTTCTCTTCCCTTCCCTTCCCTTCCCTTCCCTTCCCTTCCCTTCCCTTCCCTTCCACTCCTTCCCTTCCCTCCCTTTCCCTTCCCTTCCCTTCCTTCCTTCCCTTCCCTTCCCTTCCCTTCCTCCCTTCCCTTCCACTCCCTTCCCTTCCCTCCCCTTCCCTTCCCTGTCCCTTCCCTTCCTTCCCTTCCCTTCCCTTCCTTCCCTTCCCTTCCCTTCCTTCCACTCCCTCCCTTCCACTCCCTTCCCTTCCCTCCCCTTCCCTTCCCTTCCCTTCCCTTCCCTTCCTTCCCTTCCTTTCCCTCCCTGCCCTTCCTTCCCTTCCCTTCCCTTCCTTCCTGCCCTTCCCGCCCTTCCTTCCCTTCCCTTCCCTTCCCTGCCCTGCCTGCCTGCCCTGCCCTGCCCTGCCCTGCCCTTCCCTGCCCTGCCTGCCCTGCCCTTTCCTTCCCTTCCCTTCCTGCCCTGCCTTCCCTCCTTCCCTTCCCTTCCCTTCCCTCCCCTTCCTTCCCTTTCCCTTCCCTTCCTTCCCTCCCTTCCCTGCCCTGCCCTTCCTGCCCTTCCCTTCCCTTCCCTCGCCTTCCCTTCCTTTCCCTTCCCTCCCTCCCTTCCCTCCCTCCCTTCACTGCCCTTCATGTTACCGTTACTGTTATTTCCTGTAGGCTTAGTGGGAGGGGAGGGGGCGTGTGTGTGTGATAACGGTCATACACACACACACACACACACACACACACACACACACACACAACACACACACACATATATTTTTTAACAACCTACATCATAAAGATCACGCAATGCAGAGAGAATTATGAGAGAGAGAGAGAGAGAGAGAGAGAGAGGAGAGAGAGAGAGAGAGAGAGAGAGAGAGAGAGAGAGAGAGAGAGACAAAGAGTTTCCGTGTTGCAATCTCATTTGTTTTCTTCATTCATGCATCTTATTTTCCTCCCTATCAACTAAGCTACCTTATTATTATTATTATTATTATTATTATTATTATTATTATTATTATTATTATTATTATTATTGTTGTTGCTGTTGGTAGTTCTTGTTGTTGTTGGTGTTGTTGTTGGTGGTGGTGGTGGTGGTGTTGTTGGTGGTGGAGGGGGGGGGGTGGGGGTGGGGGGGGGGGGGGTTGAGGGGGTGGGGTGGTGTTGTTGGTGGTGGTGGTGTTGTTGGGGGTGGTGGTGGTGGTGTTGTTGGTGGTGGGGGTGTGGGGGGGGGTGGGTGGGGGGGTTTGAGGTACAGTAGATAAAGTGTATAGCTATAATACTATACTTATAAAAAAAAAATTCTTGCCCCGAAGGTCGCAAAAAATTTTCAAGAGATTGTTGGCGAACACGTTTTTGCCATTTTACTGCCTAACTATCTGTCTTAGAGGCAACACGCATAGAAGCAAAGTTGTTAGGCTGGATTATTTCTATACTATGCTGTTGTCCGTGTTCCATTAACTGTTCTAGTTTTTGAGCAAATAGATTTTTGTAAAAAAAGTATGAAATTATCATTTTCTCAGTTATTTACATTCCAATGTTTTTTTCCTGTAGCTCAAAAGAAAGGTCTTCGCCTGCTTAATCTTTACTATTCAGGACATGTTTTACCTAGGCTTCATAGTTTTTGAGTTATTTAAAAAAACATGAATTTATGTCAAATAAAAAAAAAATCCAAGCTTGGATATTCCTTGGATATTTTGAGGAAATGTTCACGTCCCAGGACCGGTATTACCAAAACGTATATCATAGCTATGACAGAAATGTATCATAGCTCTTGAATATCATAAATTTTTATCATACGCCATATATCATAAGTTTGGAATCTAGCACAACCATCTATCATAGTCGCCTGCTGAATGTAGCGTCATTGTGTCTTTGAAATGGTTATATAATCAGTAAATTCATCCTTTGACCACGTTTTATGGGTTGATACTTCTTCCCTAATGTTTATAACATGTTTAGGGCAGTGACACAGAGAGTAATGTAGTAATTCATTCCCGAAAACAAGGCATCTAGATGTACCGTTGAGCAGTATCTGTGTTAACACGGGACAGAGTTGCCAGATGGCGATGTTTTCGATCTAAAAGCTGTTTGTACAACGTTGGTGAGGAACAATATGCCCTCACACGGTCTACTCGGTATTTCCTAATCAGCTGTGCATCACTCAGCTCACTCAACACGTCCCTATGTGGGCGAATATTCCTTCACTGAGGCTGTTATTGTGTCTCGGCCCTGTTAACAGCTGGAAAGTTTATCATAGTCGCGCTAGAACTCGGTGAACTCACTCTTAGCCCTCACACGGTCTACTCGGTATTTCCTAATCAGCTGTGCATCACTTAGCTCACTCAACACATCCCTAGGTGGGCGAATATTCCTTCACTGAGGCTGTTATTGTGTCTCGGCCCTGTTAACAGCTGGAAAATTTATCATAGTCTCGGGGCAGCTATCATAGTCGCGCTAGAACTCGGTGAACCCACTCTTAGCCTCCCGCGCGGTTTGTGATAGTCCCCCCACAATTTATGATATTCGCCAGCCAGTTGTGACTAAAATGGGCCATTTTGTCCAGCTATGATAAACGTTCTTAACTATGATCGCTTTGGTAATACCGGTCCTGATTCTTATGAAAATTTGTCCCTAGCGGCATTGCGTCATGGAGAACCCGACTATGGCGTCAGTTTTGTGATGACTCCATTACTACACCCTGATTTGCCCCATGTACGACTCCATTACTACACCCTGATTTGCCCCATGTACGACTCCATTACTACACCCTGATTTGCCCCATGTACGCCTCCATTACTACACCCTATTTGCCCCATGTACGCCTCCCATTACTACACCCTGATTTGCCCCATGTACGACTCCCTTACTACACCCTGATTTGCCCCATGTACGACTCCATTACTACACCCTGATTTGCCCCATGTACGACTCCATTACTACACCCTGATTTGCTCCATGTACGCCTCCATTACTACACCCTGATTTGCCCCATGTACGACTCATTACTACACCCTGATTTGCCCCATTACGACTCCATTACTACACCCTGATTTGCCCCATGTACACTCCATTACTACCCCTGATTTGCCCCATGTACGACTCCATTACTACACCTGATTTGCCCCATGTACGACTCCATTACTACACCCTGATTGCCCCATGTACGACTCCATTACTACACCCTTTATTTTCCCAATGTACCCTCCATTACTACACCCTGATTTGCCCCATGTACCCTCCATTACTACACCCTGATTTGCCCCATGTACGACTCCATTACTACACCCTGATTTGCTCCCTGTACGACTCCATTACTACCCTGATTTGCCCATGTCGCCTCCATTACTACACCCTGATTTGCCCCATGTACGACTCCATTACTACACCCTGATTTGCCCCATGTACGCTCCTTTAAATACAACCCTGATTTTGCCCCATGTACGCCTCCATTACTACACCCTGATTTTCCCCATGTACGCTCCATACTACACCCTGATTTGCCCCATGTACGACTCCATTACTACACCCTGATTTGCCCATGTACGACTCCATTACTACACCCTGATTTCCCCATGTACGACTCCATTACTACCCCTGATTTGCTCCATGTAGACCCTCATTACTACACCCTGATTTGCCCCATGTACGCCTCCTTACTACCCCTGATTTGCCCATGTACGCCTCCATTACTAAAACCCTGATTTGCCCCATGTACGCCTCCATTACTACACCCCTGATTTGCCCCATGTACGCCCTCCATTACTACACCCTGATTTGCCCCATGTACGCCTCCATTACTACACCCTGATTTGCCCCATGTACGACTCCATTACTACACCCTGATTTGCCCCATGTACGACTCCATTACTACACCCTGATTTGCCCCATGTACGCCTCCATTACTACACCCTGATTTGCCCCATGTACGCCTCCATTACTACACCCTGATTTGCCCCATGTACGCCTCCATTACTACACCCTGATTTGCCCCATGTACGCCTCCATTACTACACCCTGATTTGCCCCATGTACGACTCCATTACTACACCCTGATTTGCCCCATGTACGACTCCATTACTACACCCTGATTTGCTCCATGTGCCCTTATACAACCCTTGGAATGTCCAGAAATACACAGCAAGCATGCACGTAAAGCACTGAGTCATTGCGTCAAGAATTGTATCGCAGATGATGATGATGATGATGATAATGATAATGGTAATAACAAAATAATGATGATAATAATAATTACTATTTATATTACTATAATATTTTTTATTATTATTATTATTATTATCATGGGGGACAGATGTTACTTTTAGGGGAGGGGGAGAGAGAGAGAGAGAGAGAGAGAGAGAGAGAGAGAGAGAGAGAGAGAGAGAGAGAGAGAGACTACTGTAATAGTGGTATATTATAATGACAGTCTATATTACAGCCAACTATTACAGTGTTGTCCTTCTCTAACACCCCCCCTCCCCTTCCCCCCCTCCAGGAGCTGCAGCAGGAGGTGACGTCGCTGTTGGAGTTCCGTAACCATGTGTTGGAGGCGCTGCCACACCTGCACGCCCGTCACTTCCACTCCCTCACGCCCGCGCCCACCCATGACCCGCCGCCCGCGCCCCGACCCGCCCCGCCACCCACCTCCCGGGCCGAGGCGTCGCCCTCCAAGGCCGCCCACCACCACATGAGCGGCGGCGAGGGCGGGCGGGCGCAGCGGGTGGGCGGGGGCGGCGGGAACAGCAGCAGCAGCAGCAGCACGGGCGGCAAGTCCCTGAGCGAGACGCACAGCAGCTCGGCGGTGGCAGACTCTGGCTTCAGCACGGACAAAGCCGGGGGCAGCATGGGCAAGAGTTCCTCCTCCTCGGCAGGGGAGCACCTCTCGGGGGCAGACGACCCCCGCTGGACCTCGGTGGAGCCCGACCTGCCGCTGGGCTCGGCCGAGGACGAGTTGTGGCAGCTGCTGGACGTGATCCAGCGTAAGGGCACCAGGCTGCGCACCGAACTGGAGCGTGCCAGAGCGCTGCGAGAGGGACCGCCTCACCACGGGACACCACCACCACCACCACCCCGCCCACCCCGCGGCCCCGGCCTCAGACCCCCTGTCCTCCCCCAGACACACCCTCCCCCACCCCAGGGACTACTGGCCACACTCCCTGCCAGGCTACGCCCCCGCAGACCTGCTGCCACCCCCGCCCCCGCCGCCGCCCCCCGTGGGCGTGGCCCTGGAGGCCGAGGCGTGGGCGGCGGTGGATCGGCTACGTCAGGACCGCCAGTACCTGATGGGGCGCGTGGGGTGGGCCGAGGCCGAGGCGGCGGCCTCACACCAGCGTCTGGTGGACCTGCACGGCCAACTGGTGGCGCTGGCGGGGGACAAGCGACGCCTCGAGGACCAGGTGCGCCATCTCAGGCTGGCCCCTGACCCGCCCATCACCACCGCCCACGCGTGGCAGGGCGGCGTCAACACCGTCACCATCGTGGCAGACCACACCAACACCGCCACCACCACCACAAGGCCGCGGCGCCCCTCGCCCGCCGTCACCGTCAGCGTGGCGGGGGGGGACGTGGGCGAGGATGTGGGGGGTCGTGGGCGTGTGGGGCGCGGGGCGTCCAGCGTGCGGCTCAACACGGAGCGGGAGCGGGAGGTTGTGCTGCCGCGGGTGTTGAAGGTGCCCATCAAGGAACGCACCCCACGCCCCGCCGCCCCTGCCGCGCCCCTTCCCCGGGAGGCCGCCCACGAGGAGGAGGGTGGGCGTGGCAGCGACAGGGTGGTGATCGAGCGTGAGCGGCGGGCGGGGCGCGCGGACGGCGGGTTCAGCATGCCGGTGAGCCTGTTGAAGGGCGCGCGTATGCGTGTGACGCCCAACAAGCAGCGCATCTCCGCCATCCTGCGGGAGAAGGACGTGGTGGAGCTGAGGCGACAGCTGCTCACCACCTGTCATGGAGGCTGAGGTACGCGCACACACACACACACACACACACACAACTAGATGAATACACGCACACGCAGGCACGCATACAGCCTTTGGTATAGTCGCCAGTATTGCTAAGGTGGCGTTAATAAGTGCCTGGCTTCCTCCTCCTCCTTGACTTCCTCTCCCCACCCACCCTCAAGCCCCACCGCAGCAACCCTTGACCTCGCCCTATGACCTTGTTCCCACCTCATCCTCCTCGCCCCTCTCACACTCCCCTCCCCCCCACTCAGACCCCGCTACACCGACCCACGCCCCTCTCTGACACGGCCTTCGGTGTATATAGAAGGCCGTGTCTCTGTACGGTTACAGGGAGTTTCGTACACAAGTTGTTTCGTACCCAGGTTTTGTTAGTTGTTTCGTACACTGATTTTGAGTTTTTTCATACATACCTGGTGTCGTTTCGTAACTCTAGTAGTCAAGTTCAACTCTGAGCTGTGTGTACGAAACGACTATGGTTTCATATAGACTAAGAAATAACTTTTTGGTGTACGAATCTACTGGTGTACGAAACAACTTGTGTACGAACTGACTGCACCCCCTTATAACGCCCCTCCCCCCCTGCAACTTGTGTACGAACTGACTGCACCCCCTGCAACTTGTGTACGAACTGACGTACCCTATACACTGGTACGACTACACCCCTTATAAACGCCCTCCCCCCCTGCAACTTGTGTACGAACTGACTGTACCCCATTATAACGCCCCTCCCCCCCTGCAACTTGTGTACGAACTGACTGTACCCCCTTATAACGCCCCTCCCCCCCTGCAACTTGTGTACGAACTGACTGCACCCCCTGCAACTTGTGTACGAACTGACTGTACCCCCTTATAACGCCCCTCCCCCCCTGCAACTTGTGTACGAACTCACTGCACCCCCCTGTACCCCTTATAACGCCCCTCCCCCCCTGCAACTTGTGTACGAACTGACTGGTACCCCCTTATAACGCCCCTCCCCTCCTGCAACTTGTGTACGAACTGACTGCACCCCCTCTGTACCCCCTTATAACGCCCCTCCCCCCCTGCAACTTGTGTACGAACTGACTGCACCCCCCTTATTAACGCCCCTCCCCCCCTGCAACTTGTGTACGAACTGACTGTACCCCCCTTATATAACGCCCCTCCCCCTGCAACTTGTGTACGAACTGACTGTACCCCCTTATAACCCCCTTCCCCCTGCAACTTGTGTACGAACTGACTGCACCCCCTTTGACGCCCTTGCCCCTCCCCCCCTGCACTTGTGTACGAACTGACTGCCCCCTCTGTACCCCCTTATAACGCCCCTTCCCCCCTGCAACTTGTGTACGAACTGACTGCACCCCCTCTCGTACCCCCTTATAACGCCCCTCCCCCCCTGCAACTTGTGTACGAACTGACTGCACCCCTATGTACCCCCTTATAACGCCCATCCCCCCTGCAACTTGTGTACGAACTGACCACCCCCCTGTACCCCCTTATAACGCCCCTTCCCCCCTGCAACTTGTGTACGAACTGACTGTACCCCTTTATAACGCCCCTCCCCCCCTGCAACTTGTGTACGAACTGACTGCAACCCCTCTGTACCCCCTTATAGCGCCCCTCCCCCCCTGCAACTTGTGTACGAACTGACTGCACCCCCTCTGTACCCCCGTATAACGCCCTCCCCCCCTGCAACTTGTGTACGAACTGACTGCACCCCCTCTGTACCCCCTTATAACGCCCCTCCCCCCCTGCAGGTGTTGAGGAAGCAGATCGAGGCGGCGAGTGAGGAGTGGGCGGGCAAGACCTCGGAGTGGGAGGCCGACCATCGCCTCACCCTGGCCTCCGTCACCACCCTGAAGGAGGAGAACACACGCCTCAAGCACCAGGTGTGTGGATGTCTGGGTGTGTGTGTGTGGGTGTGGGTGTGTGTGTCTGTGTGTGGGTGTGTGTGTGGGAGTGGGTGGGTATGTGGGTGTGTGTGTCTGTGTGTGTGGGTTTGTGTGTCTGTGGGTGTGGGTGTCTGGGTGTGGGTGTGTGAGTGTGTGTGTGTGTGTATTTACCTAGTTGTAACATACAGGAAAAGAACTATGCTCGTACTGTCCCGTCTCCAAATCTACTATTATCCAGCTTGCCTTTGAAGTCCTGAATACTTCTTGCATTAATCACTTCTGCATCAAGGTTGTTCCAGGCTTCTAGGCTTCTATACGGGAAGCTGTCTGTGTGTGTGTGTGTGTGTGTGTGTGTGTGTGTGTGTGTGTGTGTGTGTGTGGCCTTGGCAGTGACATAAGAATTTCCACAAAAAAATGAAGGAAGGAAATATAAAAAAAAAATAGGTAGGATTCCAGGAATATTAATCGAGAGAGAAAAAGAAAGAGAGCAAAATGATGATGACTGAGTTTGCCAGGAGTATCTAAATCACTGTTACCATGTGTTACTATCTTTGTTATTAACCCCTTCACACCCAGAACGTAATTTCCATTGTAATTTGGGTACCATTAGACGCTATTTAGTGACTACCAACAATACTTTATAGCTATGACCTGTTTAGTATCCTTGCCCACTAACTTATTTGATATACTATTCAGTTACCTTTCGTTATTTTATGGCTGACAACAGACCATTTTTTATAGCATAAGAAAGATCTGGGCGTGAAGGTGTTAATCATGTGTTATTATCATTGTCATTAATGATCAGTGTGTGTAATGCCCCGTCACCCCCTGCCTGCCTCCCCACAGCTTGAGGATCGGCCACGCCCTGAGC
>JACEEZ010018754.1:257500-330288 GCA_016584305.1 Chionoecetes opilio
TAATCTCTAAAGCATGGTGGTGGGGATGATTCTTGAGGGTTTTTTTTAAGTTTTCTGTGGTGATTATTATTTTGTATTTTTCTGTGGATTTCTATTTTTTTTTTTTTTTTTTTTGGGGGGTATTCTATTTTTTTGAGTTTTTTGAGTTTTTTATTCATGTGGTATTTTTTTTTTTTTTTTTTTTTTTTAAGTTTTCTGTGGTTTTCTTTTTGTTTTTTGAGTTTTATAGTTTTTTTTTTTTTATAATTTTTTTTGAGTTTGTTTTTCTTTTGTTTTTTGGGTTCTCTCGCATGTTTTAATCACTCCTTCTGTCTTAATTAGCGTGATTCTGCTCCATGATGAGGCTTGTGCAGTGTGGCATGTGTTGAAATGGCGGGTTGTTTGTGCCTGGGTTAATAGTGAAGCAGTCTTGTGCATGGTGTCTGTGCATGGTGAGGGGAGGAGAGACTCATCATACACACTGACAGAAATAATTGTAACTTCCTTCCTTCCTTCCTTACTCTCTTCCTTATTTCCTTCCTTCCTTTCCTTCCTTGCTCCATACTTCCTTCCTACTTCCTCCTACTTCCAACTTCCTTCCTTACTTCCTCCTTCCTTCCCTTCCTTCCTTCCTCCTTCCTTCCTTCCTCCTTCCTCCTTCCTTCTTCCTTACTTCCTTCCTTCCTCCTTCCTTCCTTCTTACTTCCCTCCTTCCTTCCTTCCTTCCCTCCTTCCTTCCTTCCTTCCCTCCTTCCCTCCTTCCTTCCCTCCTTCCTTCCTTCCTTCCCTCCTTCCTTCCTTCCTTCCTTCCCTCCTTCTTTCCTTCCTTCCTTCCTTCCCTCCTTCCCTCCTTCCTTACTTCCCTCCCTCCTTCCCTCCTTCCTTCCTTCCTTCCCTCCTTACTTCCCTCCTTCCTTACTTCCTTACTTCCCTCCTTCCTTACTCCCTTCCCTCCTTCCCTCCTTCCTTCCTTTCTTCCTTCCTTCCCTCCTTCCTTCCTTACTCCCTTCCCTCCTTCCTTCCTTCCTTCCTTCCTTCCTTCCTTCCTTCCTTCCCTCCTTCCTTAATTCCTCACATTTCCCACCACAGGAAGAATATCAAATCTCCGTCCGGGTATTAAGGGACGTGTTTTTCCCCGCCCGTCCCACCGGAGAGGCGGAAAGATGAGACTGAAGTGAGTACGGAAGGAGAAAAAAGCTCCGAGAATAACGCCGAGTAGTAACCCGCGACCTGTGCCCTAACGTTACTATCATTCCTCGCACTGCCCTGTCGCCTAACGTTCCGAGCCTAACGTTCCGAGCCTAACATTTAACATCAAAGTCGTGTCGAGAATAATGCCGAGTAACCGTGACCCCATAACAGTGCCTGGCCTCCCATTGGTCGGCTTGGGTGGAAGGAAGCGACGTGATTGGCTAACTCAATCTATAGTACTTAGGGAGAAGTTATCGTAATGGGAAATCGAAATGTCGTGAAGGAAGGGATTGGAATTGATCTGCCGTACTAATGATATAATAATGATAATGACAATAACATTAGGCACCGAATAATTGTAATAATGATAATAACCGAAATCACTTGGGTGGACGAAACAATTTTTTTCGGGTGAGTTTTGACGCGTTGTGAATTAATCTGCTGACCCTTTCTGTCGCAAATCTGTTTTTTTTTTTTTTTTTTTTTTTTTTTTTTTTTTTTTTTTTTTTTTTTCTTTAATTTAGGGAAAGGTTGCGTTTGGGTTCGGTTCATTTTTTTTTTTTTTTTTTTTTTTTTGTCATTTCTGTAGCAAAAAAAAAAAAAGTGATTTGCGGTTTGCGGTTTACGGCAGAAACGGTTACCAGATGAATTCCAAACACGTCAAAACTTACCAGAAAAAAGTAGTTTCGTCCACCCAAGTCATTTCGGTGTTCATCTGGAATTTACCTACTAACTAAATGCAAGATGTATCAGAAAAAATATATTGGACAACTCATTACATAATTATCTATAGTGATAATATTAGTGATAGCCATAATAACGATAACAATGCTTTGATAGACAAGAAAATAAGGCAATGACGCGTTTTCATAATCATAATCATCGCAAATTTTGATCGTCCACCAAAGTAAAAATCGTAAGAGTTTTTAATAATGGGATGACGACGAAAGGTTTACTAAATGCCGCTAACTCTAAGTACTCTCTCATTCTGTTAAGTCAAAATTTCCTAATAATGTCTGCTATGGTATGTCTGCTCTCTCTCTCTCTCTCTCTCTCTCTCTCTCTCTCTCTTCTCTCTCTCTCTCTCTACTTCTCTCTCTCTCTCTCTCTCTCTCTCTCTCTCTCTCTCTCTCTCTCTCTCTCTCTCTCTCTCTCTCTCTCTCTCTCTCTCTCTCTCTCTCTCTCTCTCTCTCTCTCTCTCTCTCTCTCTCTCTCTCTCTCTCTCTCTCTCTCTCTCTCTCTCTCTCTCTCTCTCTCTCTCTCTCTCTCTCTCTCTCTCTCTCTCTCTCTCTCTCTCTCTCTCTCTCTCTCTCAAAGATATGCATACACGCACATACATGATCGTTTTTAAGTGTTTGTGTACGTATATAATGAGTGTATGTACGTGTGTATGTCGGACTAATACATACACACTACTATTATTTTACTGGTGGTAGTTGTGCATGATAGATTTGCATGATAAGTGGCAGTAGTAGTAGTAGTAGTAGTAGTAGTAGTAGTGAGTCATTTTAATCTACTTATAATATTTATCCATTAATTTTACGCTTATAATATTTTAACATTCTATTATTCTATATATATTTGTTTATGTAGTGTCAAGAGTATGAGTTTTAACATCATTTAACTCTTGAGGGACTGTTATTGAAGCTCTCTCAACACAGTAGGAGGACAAATATGTGTTAAATAATAATGATAATAATAGTAGTAATTAATTGATGGGTTGATTTCTATTTATCGTGCATTTAATCCTTCTTTCAATTTATACCATTTTTTTATACTCCATTTTATACAATTTACGCCCATAAATTTTTACCTTTTTTTTTATTTTATTTTTATTTTTTTATTTATTTTTTTATTTTTTTTATTATTTTTATTATTATTATTATTATTATTATTTTTTTTTTTTTTTTTTTTTTTTTTTTTATCAGCCTACCAAGAAATTCCAATCTGGCTTCATTGTTTTATCCTTTTTTTTCCTATCAATTTTCCTCTTATTCATATATTAATTTATCTCTATATCTATTTATTTAGTTAGGTGGGTTAGGATGGGTTGGGTTAGGTTAGTTAAGGTTAGGTTAGGTTAGGTTGACTCTTAATCTCGTATATCTATTTAATTAGTTAGGTGTGTTAGGATGGGTTGGGTTAGATAAGGTTAGGTTAGGTTGACTTAATCTCGTACAGGTTGAAGTTCCCAAACTCGGCAACACCCAAAACTCGGCTATGGTTCCGGATTTTCCAAAACCCGGCAGAACACCCCAAACCCTGGGCGTAGTTGCCGGGTCGGCCGCTGGGTGCCACCACACTAGGCCGCTGGGTTTCTCCCGCCGATTTGTTTGTTGTTATTGTTCAGTGGTGTTGTGACTGTAGAGTTGTGTACACTGTTATTGTGTGTACTTCTACAGGTCTGTTATTGGTATTATGGCTCCCAAACGTCCAGGAACACCTACTGGGGCAAGGGAAAAGAAAAGGAAGAACAATGTGTTCACTATTTCTGAGAAAATTGACCTTTTGAAGAAGTTGGATGGCTTTTTTCCCCCTTAATATATCTACGTTCTAAAAGTCGGAAAATTCCATTACTCGGCTCGGCGCTGGTCCCGAGGTTGCCGAGTTTGGGAACTTCAACCTGTATATCTATTTACTTAGTTAGGTGGGTTAGGTTAGGTTAGGTTAGGTTAGGTTGACTCTTAATCTCTCTCCATTATGATTGTAAGATTAAGTTTTGGTTTCTTTAATGTGGAAGAAAATTTTGATGCATAAATAAATCACATGACTTTTGTAGTTAATATTTAATGTTGTAGTTTTCTGGCAGCTAGTCTATTTTTTTTAACAAGGCAAAAAATCCTGCCCCCTTGCTGCTTACTGCCTGATAGTTGATGCCAGGAGAAGGGAATACTACGCTTCTTCTAAATTTCAGTTGTATTTTATCACAGTTAACCCTAGTATCAGGTAAACAGAGGCATCATTTTAAGCAGGAGACCTTCAGATAGCATGGATTTTTTACCTTGTTAAAAAAAATAGACTAGTTCTTTTGTTGTTGTGTTATTCTGTAGTTGATTCCTTTGTTTACATCTTGGCGGATATTTTGCTGCCACGCCCATAACAAACAGGTGTAGACTGATCTCCTGTTTCCCTGTTTTGTGTGATTGACTTCTTCATATCCTGATTAATTAATTCCCCCTACTTTCTTATGTCTCCCAGAGGATTATTTTTGTCACGGAAATGTCACGGAAGCAGAATTTTTGGGCTGATTTCTATTATTTTGATTGATTTTGTTGAAGCTTTTTATCCCAATACTACTTCTTTTGCCATGTCCCCTCTGCCCTCCCCCCCTTACTGAGCTGCCTGTCTAACCCCTCCCCCCCCTCCCTATGGCGCCCCTCACTAACCCCCCTCCCCTCCCCCCCCCGTGTTGCAGGTTACCCCGGCACACGGCCCTGACCAAGGTGGTGTCGGCCAATCCCGGGCCATGAAGCCGGCCCCCCGCACCCCCCTCACCCTCTCGGACCTACGCACACCCTCACCCGCCCCCGCCGCAGGGCAGCGCGGGGCAGCGGGCAGGAGTGTCCCCCCTGGCCGCCGGCTGGGGGGCGCCGGGGGACTGCTGCACCCCAGGGAGGCCGCCGGCACACCCTCCCCCAGGGCAAGGAGGGCCGTGACGCGCGGCTCCTCGGACGTGTCGTCGCCGCAGGAGCTGAGGATGTCCCACCTGGCCCCCGTCACCCCCTCCCCCTCCCCCCCGGCCTCCTACAGCAGCTACTACGACAGCATCAACTCGGACGGCCCTCTGGCCAGCCCCGGCCCGGACCGCCTGATGCAGGTGGAGGTGGCCTTTGAGTGGAGCCCCGTCAGCCCCCAGGAGGCGGAGCGACCCGTGCCGCCCACCACCCAGGCCTGGCCCTCCACCCTTGCCACCTCCTGGCCCTCCTCCCCCAGGGTGCACCGGACACCCTCCCCCAGCCACTGGCCTGAAGAAGACTCCCTGGAGGCCATGGCGGAGTTTGAGGCGGTGGAGCACAGGTTGGCGAGGATGACGGCGAGTGGGTTGGCGAGGCGGAAGGATGGCGAGCGGCGCAGGGACGGCGAGGTGCTGGTGCGGGGCGGCCGGGCGGAGGCCCAGCGCCGCCCCGCCGGCCCCGCCCCGCGCCCCACACAAGACTTGAACTCTCGCGTCCATCAGATACTGTCAAGGATTGCCTCAGGGGGAAAGTGAACGTGCCCCCCTTCTCTGCCCCCCCCCCCCTAGCATGGACCCCCCTGTACCCTACCACAGCTCATCCCCCCCCCCCCCCCCCCCCCCTGCTACAAGTGCCCCCGTATGCCTCTGCCTGCGTGAGTGTAGGCAAGAATCCATACACAAGGCAATCAAATACGTACACACATATTAGTATACATGCCTAGCTAGATATTGGAAGGGCTGTGTGTGGGTGTGTGTGTGTGTGTGTGTGTGTGTGTGTGTGTGTAAGGTTTATTTTGATCATCAATATTCTTTCTTTTCTATATAGTTTTGTTTTCCTTTAAGGTTGAAATACTACATTCATTCTATCTCCTTTGTACTCTGTGTGTGTGTGTGTGTGTGTGTGTGTGTGTGTGTGTGTGTGTGTGTGTTGTAATCACCTGGAGGTTATTAGTATAGAAAGTTCTGAGAGGGAGAGTGATAGAAATACTGATGTGTGACCAGTATGAACTAGTATGTATTATTTAACATGTGATTGTTGTACAGTAAACCCTCTAATTCGAACCCGTGTGATTCAAACTTCGGATAATTCGAACCCGTATGATTCAAACTTCGGATAATTCGAACCCGTATGATTCAAACTTCGGATAATTCGAACCCGTATGATTCATACTTCGGATAATTCGAACCCGTATGATTCAAACTTCGGATAATTCGAACCCGTATGATTCATACTTAGGATAATTCGAACCCGTATGATTCAAACTTAGGATAATTCGAACCCGTATGATTCATACTTCGGATAATTCGAACCCGTATGATTCAAACTTAGGATAATTCGAACCCGTTTGATTCATACTTCGGATAATTCGAACCCGTATGATTCAAACCGGATAATTCGAACCCGTATGATTCAAACTCCAGATAATTCGAACACTTGATTCGAACTTCGGATAATTCGAACCCGTATGATTCGAACTTCGGATAATTCGAACCCGTATGATTCGAACTTCGGATAATTTGACGTTTCATCCCAAGTTCAAATTTTTCAACAACTTTCCAACTTTCCATAATCAGAACTGGCAAGGTAATTCGGACTTTCGGGTAATTCGACCCAGGCCTCCCCCCAATTAGATCAAATGATAGAGGGTTTACTGTAATTGCAACATAAATTATATCCTTATCCATTCAATCATGATTCCATAAATAATTTGTTTATCCGTTGGTATTAAAATGAGATTAACTTTAACTCAGCAATATTTATATCAAACTTTCATTGCATTATATGAAGTACAGTAAAACCTCTCGTATTCGGATTTCCTAGCTATATGTACACCTAGATTTTTATTTTTTAAATTTTTTTAGGGGTCGAAATTTCCTAGATATATATATAAACACCAATTTTTTTTTTTTTTTTTTTTTTTTTTTTTTTTTTTTTTTAGGGGTCGAAATTTCCTAGCTATACAACACCTAGATTTTTTATTCTTTTTTTTTCTTTTTTCTTTTTTTACATATCCCCCCATATATATATAATCCCCCCATTATTCGGATCCTTGCATTACTCGGACCACTCCTTGGCCCAATTAGTCCGGAGATGAGAGGTTTTACTGTATTTAACACCCATATTTAAGCATCTATATAGTTAGAGCAATACTCCTAAACTCTCCCAATTACTTGACGCAAGATTTAGTTCATGCCACACTGACCTAGATTTTTGACTAAAGTTCCTCGTGTGTCTAATTTCCATCATATGTATTCTTTCTGTGCTGGGCGGCCGTCATTTCCTTGTGTGTGTGTGTGTGTGTGTGTGTGTGTGTGTGTGTGTGTGTGTGTGTGTGTGTGTGTGTGTGTGTGTGTGTGTGTGTGTGTGTGTGTGTGGAGGGGAAGCCAGTGGTGGGTGCATCCGGGGGAGTACTGTGAGGGGAGAGGAAGAGTGTGGGAGTGTGAGAAGGACAGAAGGACGGCAAGAGAAGAGAAGAGAGAGGAGAGGAGAGAGAAAGAGAGGAGGAGAGAGAGGGAGAGAAAAGAGAAGAGAAGAGAAGAGAGAGAGAGGAGAAGAGAGAGAAGAGAAGAGAAGAGAGAGGAGGAGAAAACTGAGAAGAGAGAGAGAGAAGAGGAGAGAGAGTAGGAGAAGAGAAGAAGAGAAGAGAGGAGGAGGAGAGAGAAGAGAAGAGAAGAGAGAGAGAGAGAGAGAGAGAGAGAGAGAGAGAGAAGAGAGAGAGAGAGAGAGGAGGAGGAGAGAGGGAGAAGAGAGAGGAGGAGAAGAGAGAGGAGAAGAGAAGAGAGAGAGAAGAGAGAGAGAGAGAGAGAGAGAAGAGAGAGGAGGAGAAGAGAGACATCAGTAATCTTATACAAGCAGATCTTTCTTCTCTTCTCAAAAAATATTCCCAGTCAAGTCGCAAAGGGAACTAGAAAAAAACTTAGAAAAACATGAAAGTTAACTAGCATTTCTGAGCATTATTGTGATATAAAACTAGAAAAGGATAGAATATAGGATCAATGTTTCTAGCAGTGATGATAGAAATATGTCGAGAGTTGAAAATACATAGTTGGATAGAATTATATTTTCGGGTGAAACAAAAAGCAAAATAAAAGGCGAAATCCAAAAAAAAAATATATCTATAAAATAAATCTAAAATAATAGTTAGAGAAATACTACAAAATGAGGAAACCATTGAGGTCCTATACCATTAATTATATGGTATGGTAGCAAACTATTTTTTGACTCAATATATAAAAAGAAAATTTGTAGTTTGATATTTATGCCCGTCTTCGTAATCACACCATCATTGTACGTGGTCATTGTTAACTTTTTGTCTTGTCCTAATTAAATCAATATCATGCCAGCTCTGTTGTGATTGCAATAGGAGTACTGTAGGATTGCTCTAGTACTTTCCATGGCAGCTACAAGATCTCTGTTGTGATTGCAATAGGAGTACTGTAGGATTGCTCTAGTACTTGCCATGGCAGCTACAAGATCTCTGTTGTGATTGCAATAGGAGTACTGTAGGATTGCTCTAGTACTTTCCATGGCAGCTACAAGATCTCTGTTGTGATTGCAATAGGAGTACTGTAGGATTGCTCTAGTACTTTCCATGGCAGCTACAAGATCTCTGTTGTGATTGCAATAGGGGTACTGTAGGATTGCTCTAGTACTTGCCATGGCAGCTACAAGATCTCTGTTGTGATTGCAATAGGAGTACTGTAGGATTGCTCTAGTACTTTCCATGGCAGCTACAAGATCTCTGTTGTGATTGCAATAGGGGTACTGTAGGATTGCTCTAGTACTTTCCATGGCAGCTACAAGATCAAGTGAATCATTTTAACTGAGTAGAAATGGAACAAAATCATAGCAATTACCACGAGCAATCATGGTATGTGACTACGAATACGAGCAATGGTGTCCTTTGAGTGACTTATTTCTCAGTCTTCACTTTAACATTTCTTTTAATATTGACTGGAGAAATAAATTAAGAGTAGGAATGATGGCAGTTTGTTGGCTTAGTGTTAAAATTGATATGAAATGAAAAATGTGATAGTTATGAGTGACGGAAGAAGGAGAAATGGATATCGAAAAAGAAAAAATTGAGAAAAAAAAGGACGACAAATACTTTTTCAAACGGAATCAAATGTTACGTAGTCTATTTTTTTAACGAGGCGAAAATTCCGTAAGGTCTCATGCTTAAAATGATGCCTCTGTTTACCTGATAATATGGATAACTATGATAAAATACAGCTGAAATTTAGAAGAAGTGTAGTATTCCCTTCTCCTGGCATCAAATATCAGTCAGTAAGCAGCAAGGGGGCAGGATTTTTCACCTTGTTAGATAAAATAAACTAGTGACTTATCGAATCTTTCTCTCTCTCTCTTTCTACAACTACGTCTGTGGTGAAGGATGAAGTAACACATACAATTCTGTTAAACTATGGATAAAAAAAATCGTCGCTGCCTTCCCGTACTATTTAAATACATGATAAGGAGTGTGTTGAGTCCTCGTATTGGTGACACAGATTGTTTTGAGTCCTCGTATTGGTGACACAGATTGTTTTGAGTCCTCGTATTGGTGACACAGATTGTTTTGAGTCCTATTGGTGACACAGATTGTTTTGAGTCCTCGTATTGGTGACACAGATTGTTTTGAGTCCTCCTATTGGTGACACAGATTGTTTTGAGTCCTCGTATTGGTGACACAGATTGTTTTGAGTCCTCGTATTGGTGACACAGATTGTTTTGAGTCTTCGTATTGGTGACACAGATTGTTTTGAGTCTTCGTATTGGTGACACAGATTGTTTTGAGTCCTCGTATTGGTGACACAGATTGTTTTGAGTCCTCGTATTGGTGACACAGATTGTTTTGAGTCTTCGTATTGGTGACACAGATTGTTTTGAGTCCTCGTATTGGTGACACAGATTGTTTTGAGTCCTCGTATTGGTGACACAGATTGTTTTGAGTCCTCGTATTGGTGACAGATTGTTTTGAGTCCTCGTATTGGTGACACAGATTGTTTTGAGTCCTCCTATTGGTGACACAGATTGTTTTGAGTCCTCGTATTAGTGACACAGATTGTTTTGAGTCCTATTGGTGACACAGATTGTTTTGAGTCCTCGTATTGGTGACAAAGATTGTTTTGAGTCCTCCTATTGGTGACACAGATTGTTTTGAGTCCTCGTATTGGTGACACAGATTGTTTTGAGTCCTCGTATTGGTGACACAGATTGTTTTGAGTCCTCGTATTGGTGACACAGATTGTTTTGAGTCCTCGTATTGGTGACACAGATTGTTTTGAGTCCTCGTATTGGTGACACAGATTGTTTTGAGTCTCGTATTGGTGACACAGATTGTTTTGAGTCTCGTATTGGTGACACAGATTGTTTTGAGTCCTCGTATTGGTGACACAGATTGTTTTGAGTCCTCGTATTGGTGACACAGATTGTTTTGAGTCCTCGTATTGGTGACACAGATTGTTTTGAGTCCTCGTATTGGTGACACAGATTGTTTTGAGTCCTCGTATTGGTGACACAGATTGTTTTGAGTCCTCCTATTGGTGACACAGATTGTTTTGAGTCCTCGTATTGGTGACACAGATTGTTTTGAGTCCTCGTATTGGTGACACAGATTGTTTTGAGTCCTCGTATTGGTGACACAGATTGTTTTGAGTCCTCGTATTGGTGACACAGATTGTTTTGAGTCCTCGTATTGGTGACACAGATTGTTTTGAGTCCTCGTATTGGTGACACAGATTGTTTTGAGTCCTCCTATTGGTGACACAGATTGTTGTGACGTCATGGGGGTGAGCATGGGTGGGGGGGCTAGGAAACATATCATTAGGTAACCCATGCTAGGCTCTTAGGATGATGTATGGGGCTGGCTGGCTGGTGTGGGCTGTGTTTGTGTGTGTGTGTGTGTTCGTGTGTGTGTGTGTGAAATTGTATGCCTATAGTTGCTACAGCTCAAGTACTAGACATGACATTATTATTATTATTATTATTATTATTATTATTATTATTATTATTATTATTATTATTTTCCTTTGCCAATGATAACTTAGTAGAATCGGAGCCAAAGAGATCGAAAAAAATGAAGTGAGTTGAAGTGAGTGTGAATTGAAGTGAATTGGGGTGAAGTGAGTGTGCATTGAAGTGAAGTGTGTGAATTGAGGTGAGAAGTGAGTGTGAAGTGAGTGTGAATTTAAGTGAGTGTGAGTTGAGGTGAAGTGAGTGTGAGTTGAGGTGAAGTGAGTGTGAGTTGAGGTGAAGTGAGTGTGAATTTAAGTGAGTGTGAATTGAGGTGAAGTGAGTGTGAGTTGAGGTGAAGTGAGTGTGAGTTGAGGTGAAGTGAGTTTGAATTGAGGTGAAGTGAGTGTGAATTTAAGTGAGTGTGAATTGGGGTGAAGTGAGTGTGAGTTGAGGTGAAGTGAGTGTGAGTTGAGGTGAAGTGAGTGCGAGTTGAGTGTGAAGTGAGTGTGGGAGAAGTGAAGTGAGTTGATAATTACTTCTATTATGTGGTCTAATTATTATTACTATCATCACTATTATTGTTCCTACATATGATGCTTCTATTCTATACTGTTATGTGCGTTTGTGCGTGTGCTAGTGTGTGTGTGTGTGTGTATGTATGTATGTATGTCTAGGATTACTGTTACTGCCTGTTCCTACACACACACACACACACACACACACACACACACACACACACACACACACACACACACACACACACACACACTCACAATCTTATAGGCATGTGATAAATATGATAGACATTTACAATTATTATTATTATTAGATTTTACTTCAAATCTGTGCATTAGAGAGAGAGAGAGAGAGAGAGAGAGAGCAGTAAAAGAGAGACAAGATAATGTTTAAGAATCTCATGTGAGCCAGTTACACACACACACACACACACACACACACACACACACACACACACACACACACACACACACACACTGTAATATTATATACCAAAAATAATAAAATCAGTTAATGCAAAAAAAGATTGTTGATATATTGTAATTATTATTATAATTATTATTGTCATTATTATTATTATTATTATTATTATTAAGAGGTGTGTAAATAGTGGCTATAATGATGTACTATAATCATTAAAAATTGTTGTAATATGATGGGGTAGTTTATTATTATCTGCTCTTTAACTAATCTCAAACTAACTAATCTCACACTAACTAATCTCACACTAACTAATCTCACACTAACTAATCTCACACTAACTAATCTCAAACTAAACAAATCTCAAACTAAACAAATCTCACACTAAACTAATCTCACACTAAACTAATCTCACACTAAACTAATCTCACTAACTAATCTCACTAACTAATCTCAAACTAAACTAATCTCACACTAAACAAATCTCACACTAAACAAATCTCACACTAACTAATTTCACACTAACTAATCTCACTAACTAATCTCAAACTAAACAAATCTCACACTAAACAAATCTCACACTAACTAATTTCACACTAACTAATCTCACTAACTAATCTCAAACTAAACAAATCTCACACTAAACAAATCTCACACTAACTAATTTCACACTAACTAATCTCACTAACTAATCTCAAACTAAACTAATCTCACACTAACTAATCTCACTAACTAATCTCACACTAACTAATCTCACACTAAACTAATCTCAAACTAAACTAATCTCACACTAAACTAATCTCACACTAACTAATCTCACTAACTAATCTCACACTAACTAATCTCAAACTAAACTAATCTCAAACTAAACACATCTCAAACTACACAAATCTCAAACTAACTAATCTCACACTAAACTAATCTCAAACTAAACAAATCTCAAACTAAACTAATCTCAAAACTTCCTCTGATTCGCTAATCCATCCTGTATTACTCTTACCTTCCAATCCACAATATCCTAACCCTTTGAGGCCCAGAACGTAATTTCCATTGTAATTTGGCCACTATCAGACGATTTTAATGACTATAAGCAATGTTTTATAGCTATGACCAGTTTAGTACCCTCGTCCACTAGCTAATTTGGTATATAAAGTAATTTTTCATAATTTCATGGCGAACAACTGACTATCTTTATATATATCAAAGTAAAGATCTGGGCGTGAAGGGATAAATAGTTCACCCAATCACTTCACTTATTCCATTCTGATCTAATCTTTCCAGTTACGGAGTTTCGTACACAAGTTGTTTCGTACCCAGGTTTTGTTAGTCGTTTCGTACACTGATCTTGAGTTTTTTCATACATACCTGGGGTCGTTTCGTAACTCTAGTAGTCAAGTTCAACTCTGTGCTGTGTGTACGAATCGACTATGGATTCATATAGAATACGAAACAGCTTTTTGGTGTACGAATCTACTGGTGTACGAAACAACTTGTGTACGAACTGACTGCACCCCCCCTGTACCCCCTTATAATGTCCCTCCCCCCCTGCAACTTGTGTACGAACTGACTGCACCCCCTCTACCCCCTTATAACGCCCCTTCCCCCCTGCAACTTGTGTACGAACTGACTGCACCCCCTCTGTACCCCCTTATAACGCCCCTCCCCCCCTGCAACTTGTGTACGAACTGACTGCACCCCCTCTGTACCCCCTTATAACGCCCCTCCCCCCCTGCAACTTGTGTACGAACTGACTGCACCCCCTCTCTACCCCCTTATAACGCCCCTTCCCCCCTGCAACTTGTGTACGAACTGACTGCACCCCCTCTGTACCCCCTTATAACGCCCCTCCCCCCCTGCAACTTGTGTACGAACTGACTGCACCCCCTCTGTACCCCCTTATAACGCCCCTTCCCCCCTGCAACTTGTGTACGAACTGACTGCACCCCCTTTCCACACAGTTTAGAAATATATGCAAGCACAAAATAATCACATATTTCTCTCATCATCTCCCTCAGGTGGAGAGGCGCCCAGGGATCCCTTCTGACTTTATTCCTGATTGTTCTGCATTTCTCCTTTAATTTCGTCGTATATAACCTAATACAGAAACCTTTTTACAGGGACTACCTCGTGTAGGTCGCGCGGCCTCTTATAGCTTCCTTATTTTCTTATGTTCTTATGTTTTTTTTTTTTCTCTCTCTCTCTCTCTTCTCTCTCTCTCTCTCTCTCTCTCTTCTGGCACATTCCCCTTTTTTTTGGCATTAAATCTCTCTCTCTCTCTCTCTCTCTCTCTCTCTCTCTTCTAAACCTCTACCTTCTCTACCTCTTCTCTACCTTCTAAAAGATATAGGGAAATAATAATAATAATAGATATAGGGACATTTGAAGGTAAACAGGGCAGCAAAGGACGAATCTAGAGTAATTTTGCACCTCGACCTGGCGACACTGAGTTCAAGGATAACCATATTACCCTTGACGCAGGGTGACTGGTGGGTCCTTATTGCCCTTCACTACCAGACATGCCACGCCTTGGGATTTCTCACAAGATCTTGGGATATTTTTTGTCTTTCTTGGGATTTTAGGGGGATTATTCTAGTATTTATCCAATAGTTTATCTCAAGGTAAGCACACACACACACATTCTCTCTCTCTCTCTCTCTCTCTCTCTCTGTCACACACACACACACACATTATCTCTGAGTCACACATACACACACATTATCTCTCTGTCACACCCACACACACACACACACATTCTCTCTCAACACCTTCACTCACACTTCTTCCTCCGTATCAGTTTCATTAATGCTATTTCATTTTAAAGACCTTGGGATTTTTTTGTCTATCTTGGGATTTTTTTGGGGCAGTCTTGGGATTTCTGAAAATTTAGAGTGGCATCTGTTTATTGTCCCTTTACTTTAGTGTGGCCAGGGACATAGGAGGGGAAGGACACGCCACCCTCGCCTCCTGCTACCAGACCTTCTCTTATAACTGAAAGAGGTATGTCATTCACAATGCAACTTCACAATGATATAAGGATGCAATCATGCCACAAAGAACATTCCTTGATCGCTTTGCAACTTCCTCAATCTTCTTATAATGTACTATTCTGTCTTCTAGTAATGTAACTATTTTTTGTATACGATCTAGCTAGGAAAAGAAATTGAACGTAATATGCAGAGAATTAAGGTGTTAGGTAGAAATGTACAAGGGATGCGTAACTTTAGTTATGAGAGGAGATTGAAGTTATTAAAATTACACTCACTCGAGAGACGCAGAGTAAGGGGCGATCTGATAGAAGTTTTTAAGTGGATAAAGGGATTTAATAAAGGAGAGGTAGGAAAAGTTCTTACGGCTTTTAACCAGGGTAGAACAAGAAGTAACGGATTCAAGCTGGAAAAGCGTAGATTTAGAAAGGAAATAGGGAAAAACTGGTTCACAAAGAGGGTGGTGAATGAATGGCATGGTCTCAGTAGACAGGTAGTTAGTGCTGAGTCATTAGGGAGCTTTAAAGGGGAGCTGGATAGGTTCATGGATGGGGATGAAAGGTGGATGTAGGTAGTGTTAGGTGACAGGAACTACCATGTGTATGCCTCGCGGCCTCTTGTAGCTTCCTTATTTTCTTATGTTCTTCTTATGTTCTTATGTATTTGTTTGTATAAGAAATATATATATATATATGGGTGTAAACTTTTATATTGTGAGATTGTTGAGAGTAGGAAGAGGAGGAAGAAGTGTGAGAGAAGGTGTTGAGAGAGAGTGTGTGTGTGTGTGTGCGTGTGACTCAGAGAGAGAGATAATGTGTGTGTGTGTGCATGTGTGTGTGACAGAGAGAGAGAGAGAGAGAGAATGTGTGTGTGTGTGTGTGTGTGTGCAGTAGGCCTACTGTGTGTGACAGAGAGAGAGAGAGAGAGAGAGAGAGAGAGAGAGAATGTGTGTGTGTGTGCAGTACTGTGTGAGAGAGAGAGAGAGAGAGAGAGAATGTGTGTGTGTGTGTGTGTGTGCAGTACTGTGTGTGTGTGAGAGAGAGAGAGAGAGAGAGAGTGTGTGAGAGAGAGAGACAGAGAGATAATTAATGTGTGCATGGGTGTGTGACAGAGAGAGAGAGAGCGAGAGAATGTGTGGCCACACGCCTCATCTCCCGGGTCTGCCGCTCCACCTGGAATAACACGCTCGGCGATGCCCTTCGCATCACCTCCATGGGCCAATAACGCAGTGACTCTTCCCCCCAGCCCTGGATAAAAAGTCCGCGTCCTTGATGTCACCCTCACCCGCCTCCGCCTGGGGCCACAAGACCCTCACAGCTCACCTATACCGTCTCCGTCTGTCCCCTGACCCTCACTGCTCCTGCTGCATAAATGTTCCGGAGACTATTGAACACTTTCTGGTGCAGTGTCCGCGCTTCCACTCCCACCGTGTAGTGCTACACTCTCAACTCCTCGCCCTGAACGTCACCACCTTGACCTGCCTACCTTGCTGGCGGCGGCGGGCGTTCCCCGCCCCACGGCAACACGCCGTCATCCGCCTCACCTGTGCGGCTGTGCCTTCCTGAGGAAGACAGGTCAACTACCGCGCCTGTGATAGCATCATAGGACATCACCAGGGCTCATAGTGTTCCCCAAGGGATCCTCGCAGCCCTAAAACAAGAACAAGAACAAGAACAAGAGAAAAGGTGTGTGTGTGTGTGTGACAGAGAGAGAGAGAGAGAGAGAGAGAGAGAATGTGTGTGTGTGTGTGTGTGGAGAGAGAGAGAGAGAGAGAGAGACTGTTTTGTTTGTTTTGTTTAGAGAATAATTCCTCAGAGCCGTAGTAATCTACCGCTGCAGCTGAGTGTTAGCCACCACCCCGGGGGGGGGGTCACAAACCCCCGGCTAACACCCGGTACCCATTCACTGCTGGGTGGACAGGGGCTCGGGTTTTAAGAAAGACCACCCATCTATCTTCGCTCCGCCCGGGGATCGAACCCGGGACTTTTCGGTTGTGAGCCACACAACCGAACTAGTGGTTCAAGGCTAAGGAGGGCACAAGTGGTTCGGCTAACCAGTAATCATCACAATAAAATCACCGCGCTCACCATTAACAGCCAAGCATAACAGTGACCCAAAGTTGTTTTAAAAGTTACTAATCCTTCTTTTGTTATTCTCGGCAGACTTTTATGTTCACTGAATGTAAAGTAAAAGTTTGTACTGAGAAACGTGACTCTCTCTCTCTCTCTCTCTCTCTCTCTCTTTTCTCTCTCTCTCTCTCTTGCTGGAAATTCCTTGTATATGAAAAATAAACAAATAACAACGTAACAATACAACACATTAAAATCTCTCACTCTCTTTCACGGGGCCTCGCCACACACACACACACACACACATGCAGACGATACCGGCCCACCACCACCCAACCCCCCACATTAACCACCCAATCCGACCCAATCCAATCCATTCCGACCCGTCAAACACCACCCACTGTAACCCAACCCATAATTACCTTCGCATAAGACGCACCAAAAAATAAAACCAAAGTAATTCCTTCCATTACGACCCTCCTTAAAGTGAACTACTGATTAGGGTAGTTACGGGCAAACCTTCAGCTGGTAGTGTTAGCATTGTGTGTGTGTGTGTGTGTGTGAGGACAGGCAAGGATCCCACGTCAGCTAATTGTACTGTGTGTGTCCGTGACTCAGTGTGTGTGTGTGTAGTGTTTTTTTCCTCTCCCTTCCTTATTTCTCCGTGTTTATCCTCGTCAAGTTTCCTTCTGTGTCATCTACAGGAGAGAGAGAGAGAGAGAGAAGAGGACAGGAAGGAAGGAAGGAAGGAAGGTAGGTAGTGAGAAAGGGTATAGAGGTAATAGGGTTGACTTGGTGGTGTGAAGTAAAGAGGAGAAAGGAAGATAGGAAGAGAGTTAACTAAGAGAACAGGGGGATTGTGAACTGTGTCTGTCTGTCCATCTGTTTGCTCTGTCTGTTGTCACGTGTGTTCTGTCTGTCTGTTTTCTGTTGTATTTAACGTTTATTGGCTGTCTTGTCTCATTTTCTGTCTATTCTATCATTTATTCCATTATTTCATCTCCACCTTTTCTAACACTGCATGCCACATCATTGCATTACAATAAAACGGTTATAATGGACGAGAACTTCGCGGTCGTTTTCAGAGACAACGACTAAATTTTCCTGGCCTACAATTGGCGCTTTTTCTAATGGAGATAGTTTTATTTTCCGGAAACCCATTAAAAAAAAAAGAAAAAATCGTCACCGAATTTTATGCATGGCTAAGGTTAAGGTCAGGTTTCATTAAAGCCCATAAGGTTAGATTAGGTGTACCTTGTGGTTAAGGTTAGGTACATTTTCATTAAAACTTATAAGGTTAGGGAAAGGTTAGGTTTGGGATGTTCTATTCAATTGCTTCCCTGTTATCCGAGACAATGACTAATTTCTCCCGGCCAAGTTTTAGTGCTTTTTCTGATGGAGATTCAGTGTTTTTAATGCAAACGGCGACCATAACATTTGGTGATTTTATTATTTTTATTATTTTTAAATATGGGTTTCCGGAAAATAAAACTATCTCCATTACAAAAAGAACCTTTTGTAGGCCAGGAAAAATTAGTCCGTGTCTCTGAAATCGACCGCGAAGTCCTCGTCCATTATTACCAAAAAAACTAATACTAACCCTCCTGTCAATTATATTATCATTATTTTTATTTATTATTATTATTATTTCCCTTTTTTACGGTTAGTTATTGTATTTTCCTTGTTTTTTTGTGATTAATAATTTCTGACATTTTCCTGTGGTTAGGTTATTGATTGGGGATGCAGTCAGTTCGTACACAAGTTGTTTCGTACACCAGTAGATTCGTACACAAAAAGTTATTTAGTAGTCTATATGAAACCATAGTCGTTTCGTACACTCAGCTCAGAGTTGAACTAGATTACTAGAGTTACGAAACGACACCAGGTATGTACGAAAAAATTCAAAATCAGTGTACGAAACAACTAACAAAACTTGGGTACGAAACAACTTGACATGTTCGCGAATCTTTCTGACTTGTGTGGTAAATATTATGTGTATTTGTACATTTTTAGATATTTTGTGTTATTTCTCTGCTGGGTTTTATATATATATATAATTATATATAGGAATTTTTTTTTTTTTTCTTCAGAATTTTTCATTTTTTGAATTTAGTTTTTCAATAATTTGTTAAACTTTCTTTCAATTTCATGTCATTTTTCATTTATTTGTTTCATTCATTTTTCATTTTTATTTTATTTCATTTATTTTTCATTAGGGCTTGTTGTGTTACTCATGGTAATTATTTGTAATTTTGGAGGGGGTACTTTGATTACTCAGATTAGGTTACTTTGATTACTTAGATTAGGTTATTTTGATTACTTAGATTAGGTTACTTGGATTACTTGGATTACTTAGATTACTTTGATTAGGTTACTTAGATTACTTGGATTACTTAGATTACTTAGCTTAGGTTACTTAGATTACTTGGATTAGGTTACTTAGATTACTTGGATTAGGTTACTTAGATTACTTAGATTAGGTTACTTAGATTACTTAGATTACTCAGATTAGGTTACTTAGATTACTTAGATTAGGTTACTTAGATTACTTAGATTAGGTTACTTAGATTACTCAGATTAGGTTACTTAGATTACTTAGATTAGGTTACTTAGATTACTTAGATTAGGTTACTTAGATTACTTAGATTAGGTTACTTAGATTACTTAGATTAGGTTACTTAGATCACTTGGATTAGATTACTTAGATTAGGTTACTTTATGAATAGCTCAATGGAAAACTTAACATCGACTTAAACATTTTTTTTTATTCCAGTGCGAGGCAACCATGTGGCGCCGTGGAATATTGTGGTGGTGGTGGTGGTGGTGGTGATGTGTGTGGCGGTGGTGTGTGTGGCGGGGAGTGAGGGCAGCCAACAGACACTACCACACTGGAACGTGGCAGAGTGGGGTCCTCAGCCACAGAACACCACAGACTTCACCACATTCTTGTAAGTTATCTTTATCATCTGTTATATTTCTCTCTCCGTCTAACCCATAAGACATAAGAAATCTGACGTTAACCCCTTCACGCCGCCAGATCTTTCCTTTGCTATATAAAATCGTCTGTTGTTAGCCATACACTTACAAAAAGTAACTGAATATACCAAATTAGTTAGTGGATAAGGATACTAAACAGGTCATATCTATTAAATATTGCTTATAGTCACTAAAAATCATCTAATGGTACCCAAATTACAATGGAAATTCCGTTCTGGGTCTCAAGGGGTTAATGATCTATACTGCAGTCTCTACACACATGACCCTGACCTCACGACCTTACTTCAGGTGGTACGGGTTCTCCAGCAGTAAGGTTAACTTCACCCGAGATGACCTTCAGCGCCTGGTGGAGTGTACGTCGGGTTACCACCGGTGCCCCCCCATCCACCTGGCCCCCCCCATCGTGGCACTCACTCACTGCAACAACAACAGTGCCGGGACCTCCTCTCACTGCCGGATGCTGAAGGCGGTAAGTGTATACGTGTGTGTGTGTGTGCGTGTGTTTACCCAGGGATACCATACAGGGCCTGAGGTGTCTGTGTTTATGATCTTGGTGTAATTTTGATCATGTTAATATGTAGTGCCAAGATGTAGTCGATCTGCTTGTTGAATTTGATGTGTTTAGTAGTTTATGGAGTTATTTTTGTTGGTCTACAGTTTGTTACTCAAATTTGTGGGAATGTTTCATTTATAGACATTATGGGTTTTGTTTATTTATTAATGATATATGTGTAATTTATAATGCTGTGGTCAATAACTATCTATCTGTCTATCTATGTGGCCTCCGTGGTGCAGTGGTTAGCGTGCCTGGCTACGAATCTGCGGCCCTGGTTCGATCCCGGGCCAGGGCAAGTCGGCGACCAGCCCACCCAGCTGTTCTTACTTCCTTTCGGGGTTGATAAATGGGGGGGTACCTGGGGCTGGTGGGATACCTGGTGGAAGGTAACGGGTAACCCCCGTTGGGAAGTCCACAGATAGCACCGAGGCCCACGGGTAGCGTATCTCCCACTGTACTTTTACATCATCTAAGGGTTAAAATGGTAAATGACCACCGACCTGCACCGCTTTACCCCTATTCACCCCTTGTTACCCTTTTCCCCCTTTCTTCATTCCATCTGTTCCCTTTGTTGAATTTCTACTTCTTCACCCCTTTTTCACCCCCTTCTTCACCCCCTTCTTCACCCCTTCTTCACCCCTTCTTCACCCCCTTCTTCACCCCTTCTTCACCCCCTTCTTCACCCCCTTCTTCACCCCTTTCTTCACCCCCTTCTTCACCCCCTTCTTCACCCCCTTCTTCACCCCCTTCTTCACCCCTTTCTTCACCCCCTTCTTCACCCCTTTCTTCACCCCCTTCTTCACCCCCTCCTGCAGTGTACGGTGGACGACCTGCTCTCAGCCTACGGTCACAAGGGCGGCAGCATCACGGTGGGGGATCTGAGAGAGCTGCTGCCTGTCATCAGTTACATGGGCCAGAGGGGTGACTCCTGCACCTCCCCACAGCACACACCACCCAGCACCAAACCCAGGCCCTCGGAAGGTGTGTGTGTGGTGTGTGTGGTGGGTGTGTGTGATGGAAGTTGTAGGGATGTGTGTGTTTGTGGGTGGTGTGTGTGTGTGGTATATGTATGTATAGAAATATGTGGATTTATTGTGTGTGTGGGTGTGTGTGTGGGTGTGTGTGTGTGTGTGTGTGTGTGTAAGTGAGTGAAAAAAATAACTAAATTTATCTCTTCAAGCGTGTAAATGATGGAAGTCTTCTTTCAATGCAGTTGCGATCTCTCTCTGTGTCAGCTCTATCGTCTGACTAATCTCTCCTCATCTCAAACTACTAATCTTCTTTCCATGCTTCTCTATCCTCTTCTCTCTCTCTCACCCCACTCTCCCCTCTCCCTCTCTACCCCCCCCCCCATCACACGTGCTCGGGTCTCCTCCTGCTTCTCTTGATCTTCCGGTCTCCTGCTGGTCTCTCGTTCTGCCCCTCATGGCCCACACCTTCTACCAGCAACTCCTCACGCTCCTGGTGGGCCTCGCGTCGCTCCCTCCAGCCTCATCGCTGTTACGCTCCTTTCGGGTGGGGAACGGGTTTTCTCTCTTATTCACGGTTTCTTTTATCCTCATTTTCCACTCTTTCTATAGTTTAGGTGGAAGATTGTTTTTTTTTTTTTAGGTTTTTGGTGGGAAGCCTTTTTTTTTTTCCTTAGTTTTTAGGGAGGGAAAATTTTTTTTTTTCTTTTTTTTTTATGGGAAAATTTTTTTTTATTGTTCTTTTAGTAATGTTTTTTTTTTTTTTTAGGTTTTTTAGTTTGAGTTTTTTTTTTTTAGTTTTTTAGGTGGGAAGATTTTTTTTTTTTTTTTTAGTTAGGGGAGGAAATTTTTTTTTTTTTTTAGTTTTTTAGGTTGGGAGATGTTTTTTTTTACTTTTTTAGTTTTTAGGTGGAGATTTTTTTTTTTTTTTTAGTTTTTTGGGGAAAATTTTTTTTTTGTTTTATTTTTTAGGTGGGAGTTTTTTAGTTTTTAAAATTTTTATAGACCTTTAGATTTATTTATTATGTTATTATATTTCTGGTGCGGCGATGGTATATTTATAAGTATTAGATATATATAGACCTTCTATTTACAACATAATATTCCCGGATACTTATACTTCAGTTTTATCCATATTTCTGTGAATACTAAATAGTGTCTCAAGTTTTATCCATATTTCTGTGAATACAATAGTTCCAAACTTTGAACCTATTCGGGAATACAAAGTATGGACAGTTTTATGACCTTTTTAGAATAATAAATAGGGAAAATTATCATAATCATGAAAAAATTTTGTTTAACAGTTTTATCATATTTGAGAATACTAAAAGTGGTCAAGATTTGTAATATTTCGTAATACTAAATATGTCACAGGTTTATCACATTTTGAGATACTTTAAAAAGGTCTCAAGGTTTATCCATATCTGTATACTAAATATGTCTCAAGTTACCATTTTTTGTGATACTAAATAGGGCTCAGCTTCATCCATATTTCTGTGAATACAAATAGTGTCCCAATGTTGAAATCTGTGGACTAAATGGTTGGCCCAATTGACCATAGTCCGGAAACTAAACCGGGTAGGTTTTATCCATATTTTGTGAAAACTATCGGCTCAAGTTTTATCTCATGTTCGTGAATCTAAAGAGTGTCCGAGTTGAATCCATATTTCGTGTACTAAATAGTGTCTCAAGTTTTATCCATATTTCTGTGAATACTAAATAGTGGGTTTTATCCATATTCTAAAAATATAAATAGTGTGCCAATTGTAACCATATTCTGGAATACAAAATTGTCAACAGTTTTTTTCTATTTCTGTGAATACTAAATATGCCCCTCTTTTAAGGCCTATTTCTGTGAAGACGAAATAGTGGTAAGTTGATTCAATATTTCTGAGAATAAAAAGTGTTCAAGGTTTTCCTATTATCTGTGAATGCTATAGTGTCTCAAGATTTACCATATTTCTGTGAGTACTAAATAGTGTCTCAAGTTTTCCATACTCTTTGGGATGGTAAAAGTGTACTCAAGTTTTATCCTGGGGGAAAAACTAAATAGTGGCACGTTTACATAGCCTGTGATACGGGGAAAGGTCTCAATTCAAGGCCATATTCTGGTTAATACTAAGTGTGCTCAAGTGGCCATATTACTGTGAATACTAAATAGTGTCTTTATCCTATCTGTGAATACAATTTGTCAAGCGTTTACCATATTCTGATACTAAATATTTGTTCTCAATGTTTTATCATATTATGTGAATACTAAATACTGCTGCAATTCTATCCATATTCTGAGACATACTAAAAGTGGCTCAATTTGCCAATGCGTGAATATATAGTGGCTCAAGTTATCATAATTGGGAATATAAATTGGCTCAAGAAATCAAAAATCTGTGAATACTAAAATATGGGTAAATATAGCAATTTTGGACCCTAAATAGACAAAAATTATCCAAAAATAAAATACTAAATAGTGAGCTAATAATACATATTTATGTAATACTAAATAGTGTCTCAAGTTTAACATATTTCTGTGAATACTAATAGTCGCTCAAGTTTATCCATACTCTGGAAACAAAAGTAGCTCAGTTTTATCCATTTTTGTGTACTGAAATGTGGGCTCAGTTTTATCCATATTGGGGAATACTAAATATGCTCAAGTTTATCCATATTTCTGTGACTACGAAATAGTGGCTAATTTAAACATATTATCTGTAAACTAAATAGTGCTAATTTATCCAATTCATGAATACTAAATAGCTCAAGTTTTTCCCTATTTTGAGAATACTAAATAGTGTCTCAAGTTTTATCCATATTTTTGTGACTACTAAATAGTGTCTCAGTTTTATCCAATTTCTGTGAATACTAAATAGTGGGGTCAAGTTTTATCCATATTTTTGGAAACTAAATAGTGTCTCAAGTTTTTTCCATATTTTTGTGAATACTAAAAAGTGTCTCAAATTTTTTCCAAAATTTTTTTGTGAATACTAAATAGGTCAAAAGTTTTTTTTCCATATTTTTGAGAAACTAAAAGTGTCTCAAGTTTTTCTATTTCGTGAATACAAATAGTGCAACAGTTTTATCCCCAAATTTTTTTTAGAATACTAAAAAGGGCTCAAATTTTATCCATATTTCTGTGAATACTAAAAGTGTCAACAGTTTTTTCCTATTTTGAGAATACTAAATAGTGTTCAAGTTTTATCCATATTTCTGGGACTACTAAATGTGTCTCAATTTTACCATATTTTTTGGACACTAAATAGTGGTCAAGTTTTTTCCATATTTTTGTGAAACAAATTGTCCAAGTTTTTTCCAATTTTGTGAAACTAAAAAAAAGTGGGGCAAGTTTTTTCCAATTTCTGTGAATACTAAATGTGGTCAAGTTTTTACCATATTTTTTGAATACTAATAGTTCTCAAGTTTTATCCCTATTTCGTGAATACTAAAAAGTGTCTCAAGTTTTTCCATATTTCTTTTAATACTAAAAAGGGCTCAAGTTTTATCCATTTTCTGTGAATCTAAAAGTGGCTCAAGTTTTATCCAATTTCTGGTGAATACTAAATAGTTCTAATTTTTTTCCCTATTTCTGTGAATACAAAATAGTTTCAACATTTTTATCCATATTTTTGTGAAACTAAATAGTGGCTCAATTTACCCTTTTCTGGAATACAAATATGGCTCAAGTTTTTTCCTATTTTGAGAATACTAAATAGTGTCTCAAGTTTTATCCATATTTCTGTGAATACTAAATAGTGTCTCAAGTTTTATCCATATTTCTGTGAATACTAAATAGTGTCTCAAGTTTTATCCATATTTCTGTGAATACTAAATAGTGTCTCAAGTTTTTCCAATTCGAGAATAAAATAGTGGCTCAAGTTTTTTTCCCTATTTCGTGAATCTAAAAAGTTCTCAAGTTTTTTTCCATATTTCTGTGAATACAAATAGTGTTCAAATTTATCCCTATTTCTGTGAATACTAAAGTGGCTCAGTTTTTCCATTTTCTGTAATACAAAAAAGTGTCAAGTTTTATCCATATTTCTGTGAAACTAAATAGTGTCTCAAGTTTTTTCCAATTTCTTGAAAACTAAATATGGCTCAAGTTTTTTCCTATTTTTAGAATACAAATAGTGGCTCAAGTTTTATCCATATTTCTGTGAATACTAAATAGTGGCTCAAGTTTTATCCATATTTCTGTGAATACTAAATAGTGGCTCAAGTTTTATCCATATTTCTGTGAATACTAAATAGTGGCTCAAGTTTTATCCATATTTCTGTGAATACTAAATAGTGGCTCAAGTTTTATCCATATTTCTGTGAATACTAAAATAGTGGCTCGTTTTATAAAATTTTGTGAATACTAATAGTCTCAAGTTTTTTCCAATTCTGTGAATTTTCTAAATAGTGGCTCAAGTTTTATCCATATTTTTGTGAAAATAAATAGTGGCTCAAGTTTTTTCCAATTTTTGTGAATACTAAATAGGGCTCAAGTTTTTCCATATTTTTTGTGAATACTAAATATGGCTCAAGTTTTTTCCATATTTCGATACTAAATAGTGGCTCAAGTTTTATCCATATTTCTGTGAATACTAAATAGTGGCTCAAGTTTTATCCATATTTCTGTGAATACTAAATAGTGGCTCAAGTTTTATCCATATTTTTGAGAATACTAAATAGTGTCTCAAGTTTTATCCATATTTCTGTGAATACTAAATAGTGTCTCAAGTTTTAAACAATTTCTGGAAAACTAAATGTGTCTAAAATTTTACCCCTATTTTTTTGAATACTAAATAGTGTCTCAGTTTTATCCATATTTTTGAGAATACTAAATAGTGGCTCAAGTTTTATCCATATTTCTGTGAATACTAAATAGTGTCTCAAGTTTTATCCATATTTCTGTGAATACTAAATAGTGTCTCAAGTTTTATCCATATTTCTGTGAATACTAAATAGGGCTCAAGTTTTATCCATATTTCTGTGAATACTAAATAGTGTCTCAAGTTTTTTTTTCCAATTTTTTTGGGAAAACTAAATAGGGTCAAGTTTTTTCCATATTCTTTTGAAAATAAATATGGCTCAATTTTTTTTCCATATTTCGTGAATCTAAATAGGGCTCAAGTTTATCCCAAATTTTTGTGAATACTAAATAGTGTCTCAATTTTTCCATATTTTGTGAATACTAAAAGTGTCTCAAGTTTTATCCATATTTTTTGAATATAAAAGGTCTCAAGTTTTATCCCTATTTCTGGAATATAAAAAGTGGCTCAAGTTTTTTCCCTATTTTTGTGAATACAAAAAAGGTCTCAAGTTTTTTCCAATTTTTGTGAATCTAAATAGTTTCAAGTTTTATCCATATTTCTGGAATACTAAATAGTGGGTCAAATTTTTATCCATATTTCTTTAATACTAAAAAGGTCTCAAGTTTTTTTCCTATTTTCTGTGAATACTAAAATGTGTCTCAATTTTTTTCCAATTTTTTTGAATAAAATAGTGGCTCAAGTTTTTTCCATATTTTTTTGAATACTAAATAGTGGCTCAATTTTTTTCCCTATTTTTTGAAAATAAATAGTGTCTCAAGTTTTATCCATATTTCGTGAATACTAAATATGTCTCAAATTTTATCCTATTTCGTGATACTAAATAGTGGGGTCAAATTTTTTTCCCTATTTCTGTGAAACTAAAAAAGTGGCTCAAGTTTTTTCCATATTTCTGTGAATATAAAAAGTGGCTCAAGTTTTTTCCATATTTTTGAGAATACTAAATAGTGTCTCAAATTTTATCCATTTTTTGAGAATACTAAATAGGTCTCAAGTTTTATCCTTTTCTGTGAATATAAATAGTGTCTCAAGTTTTATCCCAAATTTTTTGAATACTAAATAGGTCTAAAATTTTATCCTATTTCTGTGAATAAAATAGGGCTCAAAGGGGTTTTTCCAAATTTTTGTGAATACTAAAAAAGTGTCTCAAGTTTTATCCCTATTTCTGTGAATATAAAAAAATGTCTCAAGTTTATCCCAAATTTTGTGAATACTAAATAGGGTCAAGTTTTATCCATATTTCGTGAATAATAATAGTTCAAGTTTTATCCCAAATTTTTGGACTATAAATAGTGCTAAGTTTTTCCTATTTCTGTGAATACTAAAAAGGGCCAAGTTTTTTCCATATTTCTGTGAATACTAAAAGTGGGGTCAAATTTTATCCCTATTTTTTGTGAATACTAAATAGGGCTCAAGTTTTTTTTCCCTATTTTTGTGAATAAAAATAGTGTCTCAAGTTTTTTCCATTTTTTGAGGGAAAACTAAATAGTGTCAAGTTTTTTTCCAATTCTGGAATACAAAATAGTGGTCAAGTTTTTTCCATATTTTCTGTGAATACTAAAAGTGTTAATTTTTCCATATTTTGTGAATACAAAAAATGGCCAAGTTTTTTTCCCTATTTTTGTGAATACTAAAAAGTTCTCAAGTTTTACCTATTTCTGTGAATACTAAATTGGGTCAAGTTTTTTCCTATTTCGTGAACTAAATAGTGGGTCAATTTTTTTTCCATATTTTGTGAATACTAAATAGTGTCAAAAAGTTTTTCCATATTTCTGTGAATACTAAAAGTGGGGTCAAGTTTTACCAAATTTTGAGAAAACTAAATAGTGTCTCAAGTTTTTTCCCTATTTCTGGAATACTAAAATGGCTAAAATTTTTATCCATATTTCGTGAATACTAAATAGGTCTCAAATTTTTTCCCAAATTTTTGTGAATTAAATAGTGTCTCAAGTTTTTTCCAATTTTTGTGAATACTAAAAGTGGGTCAAGTTTTATCCTATTTCTGTGAATACTAAATAGGGGCTCAAGTTTTATCCCTTTTCTGTGAATACTAAAAAGTGGCTAAGTTTTTTTCCATATTTTTGTGAATACTAAAAAAGTGGCTCAAGTTTTACCCCATTCTGTGAATACTAAATAGTGTCTCAATTTTATCCCCTTTTTGGAATACTAAAAGTGTCTCAAGTTTTTTTCCATATTTTGTGAATACTAAATGTTCTCAAGTTTTATCAATTTTCTGGAAACTAAATGGGCTCAAGTTTTATCCAATTTCTGGAAAACTAAAATGGCTCAAGTTTTTCCATATTTCTGTGAATACTAAAAAAGTGTCAAGTTTTTTTCCATATTCTGGAATACTAAAAGTGGTCAAGTTTTATCCCTATTTTTGGATACTAAAATAGTGTCAACATTTTTTTCCATATTTCTGTGAATACTAAATAGTGGCTCAAGTTTTACCATATTTCTGTGAATAAAATAGTGGCTCAAGTTTTTTCCATATTTCTGGAATTAAAAAGTGGCTCAAGTTTTTCCATATTTCTGTGAAAACTAAAAAGTGGCTAAGTTTTTTTCCATATTTTTTTGAATCTAAATAGGTTTAACATTTTATCCCAAATTTTTGAAAAACTAAATGTGGCCAAATTTTATCCATTTTCTGTGAAAACTAAATAGGGTCAAGTTTTATCCATATTTGTGAATATAAATAGGGCTCAAGTTTTATCCAATATTTTTTGGAATACTAAAAAGGGCTCAAGTTTTATCCATATTTCGTGAATACAAATGTGGCTCAAATTTTACCATATTTCGGAATACTAAAAGTGGCTCAAGTTTTTAAACATATTTCTGTGAATACTAAAAAGTGGTCAAGTTTTTCCATATTTCGTAATACTAAATGTGTCAAGTTTATCCATATTTTTGTGAATACTAAATAGTGGCAAGTTTTTTCCCAATTTTTGGAATACTAAATAGTGGCTCAAGTTTTTTTCCATATTTCTGTTTAAAACTAAATATGGCTCAAGTTTATCCATATTTTTGTGAATATAAATAGTGGCTCAAGTTTTATCCAATTTTTGTAATACAAAAAAGGGGCTCAAGTTTATCCAATTTCTTTAATACTAAATAGTTGGCTCAAGTTTTATCCCTATTTTTTGAGAAACTAAAAGGTCTCAGTTTTATCCATATTTTTTTAGAAAACTAAAAAGGGCTCAAGTTTTACCCTTTTTTTGGGGAAAACTAAATGTTCAATTTTTTCCATATTTTTGAGAAAACTAAATAGTGTCTCAATTTTATCCATATTTTTGTGAATACTAATAGTGTCAAGTTTTACCCTATTTCGTTTAAAACTAAATAGGTCAAGTTTTTTTTCCCCAATTTTTGGACTACTAAATAGTGTCCAAGTTTTATCCATATTTGTGAATACTAAATAGTGGCTCAAGTTTTATCCAAATTTTGTGAATACAAATAGTGTCTCAAATTTTTTCCATATTTTTGTGAATACAAATAGTGTCTCAAATTTTTTCCATTTTCTGTGAATACTAAATAGTGGCTCAAGTTATCCAATTCTGTGAAAAACTAAAAAGTGTCAAGTTTTTTCCATATTTTGTGACTACTAAATGGGCTCAAATTTTTTCCCTATTCTGTGAATATAAAAGTGGCTCAAGTTTTATCCATATTTCTGTGAATCTAAAAAAGGGCTCAAGTTTATCCCTATTTCTGTGAATACTAAATAGGGCTCAATTTTATCCCCTATTTCTTAAAACTAAATAGTGGCTCAATTTTATCCAATTTTTTGTGACTACTAAATAGGGCTCAGTTTTATCCATTTTTTCGAAAACTAAATAGTGGCTCAAGTTTTTTTCCAATTTTTGTGAATCTAAATGTGGCTCAAGTTTTTTCCATTTTTGGAATACTAAAAAAGTGGCTCAAGTTTTTTTTCCCTATTTTTTAGAAACTAAATAGGTCTCAATTTTTTTTCCATTTTCTGTGAATACTAAAAAGTGGGTCAAGTTTTTTTCCTATTTTGTGAAACAAAAAAGGGGCTCAATTTTATCCATATTTCTGTGAATACAAATAGTGGCCAAGTTTATCCATATTTTGGAATTTCTAAATAGTGTCAAGTTTTATCCTATTTCTGTGAATACTAAATATGGCTCAAGTTTTATCCATATTTTTTTGAAACTAAATAGTGCTCAATTTTATCCATATTTCTGTGAATACTAAAAAGTGGCTCAATTTTTTTCCATATTTCTGTGAATACTAAAAAAGGGCTCAATTTTATCCATATTTCTGTGAATACTAAATAGTGGTCAAAATTTTTTTCATATTTCTTGAAACTAAATAGTGGTCAAGTTTATCCATATTTCTGTGAATACTAAATAGGTAAGTTTTATCCATATTTCTGGAATACTAAATAGGGGGTAAAATTTTATCCATATTTTGTAAACAAATAGTGGCTCAAGTTTTTTTATATTCTGTGAATACTAAAAAGGGCCAAGTTTTATCCCTATTTTTGTGAATACTAAATAGTGGTCAAGTTTTTTCCCTATTTTTTTGTGAATACTAAATAGTGGCTCAAGTTTATCCCTATTTCTGTGAATACTAAAATGGCTCAAGTTTTTTCCATATTTCTGTGAAACTAAATAGTGGCTCCAAAATTTTTTTCCAATTTTTGTGAATACTAAAAAAGGTCTCAAGTTTTATCCATATTTCTGTGAAACTAAATAGTGGGGTAAGTTTTATCCAATTTGGAATACTAAAAGGTTCAAGTTTTATCCATATTTTTGTGAAAACAAATGTGGGTCAAGTTTTTTCCCTATTTTGTGAATACTAAATAGGTCTCAAGTTTATCCCCTATTTCTGTGAATACAAAAAGTTCAAGTTTTTTCCATTTTTCTGTGAAACTAAATAGGGCTCAATTTTACCCCTATTCTTTGGGAATTAAAAGGGCTCAAATTTTTCCATATTTCGTGAATATAAAAAGTGGCTCAAATTTTATCCATATTTCTGTGAAAAACTAAATAGTGGCTCAAGTTTTACCATATTTCTGTGAATACTAAAAAGGTCTCAAGTTTTTCCAATTTTTGTGAATACTAAAAAGTGGCTCAAGGTTTTTCCAATTTCTGTGAAAATAAATAGTGGCTCAAGTTTTTTCCATATTTCTGTGAAAACAAATAGTGTCAAGTTTTTATATATTTCTGGAATACTAAATAGGTCTCAATTTTATCCAAATTTTTTGTGAAACTAAAAAAGTGGGTCAAGTTTTATCCATATTTTTGTGAATACTAAATGTTCCCCCAAGTTTTTCCATATTTTTTGAATCAAAAAAGTGGCCAATTTTTCCATATTTTTGTGAAAACTAAAAAGTTCTAAAATTTTTTCCTATTTCGTAATACTAAATGTGTCTCAATTTTATCCAATTCGGAATACAAATAGTGGCTCAAATTTTATCCATATTTGTGAATACTAAATAGTGTCTCAAGTTTTTTCCATATTTCTGGACTACTAAAAAAGTGGCTCAAGTTTTATCCATTTCTGTGAATACTAAATAGTGGCTCAAATTTTATCCATATTTTTGTAATACTAAATAGTGGCTCAAGTTTATCCCTATTTCTTGAAAAAATAGTGGCTCAAGTTTTATCCCTATTCTGTGAATACTAAATAGTGGCTAAAATTTTATCCAATTTCTGGAATACTAAATAGTGGTCAATTTTATCCCTATTTTTGTGAATACAAAAAGTGGCTCAAGTTTTTTTTCCTATTTTTGTGACTACAAATAGGGCTAAGTTTTATCCCTATTTCTGTGAAACTAAATGTGGCTCAAGTTTTACCATATTTTTGAGAATACTAAATAGTGGCTCAAATTTTTTTCCATATTTCGTGAATACTAAAAAAGTGTCCCCAAGTTTTTTCCAATTTTTTTGACTACAAATAGTGGCTCAATTTTTTCCAATTTCTGGAAAACTAAATAGTTTTCTCAAGTTTTTTTCCATATTTTTTTTGACTACAATAGTGTCTCAAGTTTTTCCAATTTGTGAATACTAAAAAGTGTTTAATTTTATCCATATTTTTGTGACTACTAAATAGTGCTAAGTTTTATCCATATTTCTTGAAAACTAAATATGTCTCAAATTTTACCCTATTTCTGTGAAACTAAATAGTGGGTCAAGTTTTTATCCATATTTCTGAGAATACTAAAAAGTGGCTCAATTTTATCCATATTTCTGTGAATATAAATAGTGTCTCAAGTTTTTTCCATATTTTTTTTTATACTAAATAGTGGTCAAGTTTTATCCAATTTTTGTGAATACTAATAGTGTCTCAAGTTTTCCAAAATTTTTTTTGACTATAATAGGTCTCAAGTTTTTTTCCATATTTCCCGTGAATACTAAATAGTGTCTCTAGTTTTATCCATATTTCTGTGAATACTAAATAGTGGCTCAAGTTTTATCCATATTTTTGTGAATACTAAATAGTGTCTCAAGTTTTATCCATATTTCTGTGAATACTAAATAGTGGCTCAAATTTTTTTCCCAAATTTTTGTGAATACAAATATGTCTCAAGTTTTATCCCAAATTTTTGGCATACTAAATAGTGTAAAGTTTTTCCAATTTCTGTGAATACTAAATAGTGTTCAAGTTTTTTCCAATTTTTTTTGACTTTCTAAATATGGCTCAAGTTTTACCAATTTCTGTGAATACTAAATGTGTTCAATTTATCCATATTTTTGTGATACTAAATAGTGTCTCAAATTTTTTCCTATTCTGTGAAACTAAATAGTGGCTCAAGTTTTATCCATATTTTGTGAATACAAATAGTGTCTCAATTTTATCCATATTTTTTGTGAAAAAAATAGTGGCTCCAGTTTTTTTCCATATTTCTGTATACTAAATAGTGTCTCAAGTTTATCCATATTTTGTGAATACTAAAAATTGGCTCAAGTTTTATCCATATTTCTGGAATACAAATATGCTCAAGTTTTATCCATATTTCTGGAATACAAAAAGGGCTCAAGTTTTTTCCATATTCTGTGACTACTAAAAGTTTCAAGTTTTTTCCATATTTTTGTGAATATAAAAGGTCTCAAGTTTTATCCTATTTCTGTGAAAACTAAATAGTGTCTCAAGTTTACCATTTTTTGTGAAAACAAAAAAGTGTCCAAGTTTTTTCCATATTTTGTGAAACTAAAAAAGTGTCTCAAGTTTTATCCATATTTCGTGAATATAAAAGTGTCTCAAGTTTTATCCATATTTTTGGAAACAAAATAGTGTCTCAAATTTTTTTCCCAAATTTCTGTAATACTAAATAGTTTTTCAAGTTTTTTTCCCTATTTCTGTGAATACTAAATAGTGTCTCAAGTTTTTTTCCCTATTTCTGTGAAACTAAAAGTGGCCAAGTTTTACCATATTTCTGTGAATACTAAATAGTGTCTCAAGTTTTATCCATATTTCTGTGAATACTAAATAAAATACTCTCTCTCTTTACAGGCCTTCAAATTAAGAGAAAATGTAAGTAGCTGCTTTAAATATGCTTCTTTAAGTAAAGGGTGTAGTGGCGAGCGCGTCTACCTAAGAATCTGTGAGCCATGGTTCGAATCCAGGCCAGGACAGTCGGCGTGCAGCCCACCCAGCTGTTCATCCCTCCTTTCGGGGATGGTTGATAAATGGGTACCTGGGGAAACCTGGGGAAACCTGGGGAAGGTAATTGGTAACCGGATGTCCACTGCCCTGTGTCCCGGTGGGAAGGGGCCTCACGCAACCCCGGCTCAAAAGGCTAAGCCCCCGGGGATGAGCACCGAGGCCACGCGCAGCATAGCGAATGGCCCCATCTTTCTGTACTTTCTAAAGGGAGTAACAGGGTTTCTTGCATGCATTACGACAGATCCCACTGCTGAAATATATCTTTCTCTCTAATATTACACTTCAAAACCCCCCCCCCCACTCACAGACTCCTGCGCCCTTCACCCCGTTCACCTAACATTAAAAAACCCCTCAATTGGACTAATTTGGGGCCCAAAGGGGTGGTCCGAGGAATGCAAGGATCCGAAAAATGGGGGATTTATATGGGGGGAATGGGAAAAAAAAAAAAAAAAAAAAAAAAAACTAGGTGTATAAGAAGAGCTAGAAAATTTGGACCCCTTAAAAAAAAAAAAAAAAAAAAAAAAAAAAAAAAAAAAAAAAAATAATAATAATAATAATAGTAATATTTCTAGGTGTATACAGATAGTTAAAGATATAGAGGTAGAGATACTGAGCCCTCCCTCGCCCCCCCCCTCGCCAGGACGAGCACCACGGCTACCTCCTGGTGTCGCTATTTGTGCTGCTGGGCGCCTGGTGTTTCTTCATGGTGGAGCGCATCATCAAAATCATCATCACACACCAGGCACGCAAGGTAGGACAATAATAATGATAATAATAATAATAATAATGATAATAATAATAATGATAATGATAATAATAATAATATGTAGCTTCCTTATGTTCTTATGTTATGTCTCATGGCCTCTTGTAGCTTCCTTATGTTCTTATGTCTCATGGCCTCTTGTAGCTTCCTTATGTTCTTATGTCTCACTGCCTCTTGTAGCTTCCATATGTTCTTGTCTCACTGCCTCTTGTAGCTTCCATATGTTCTTGTCTCTCACTGCCTCTTGTAGCTTCCTTATGTTCTTATGTCTCACTGCCTCTTGTAGCTTCCTTATGTTCTTATGTTGTGTCTCATGGCCTCTTGTAGCTTCCTTATGTTATGTTATGTCTCACTGTCTCTTGTAGCTTCCTTATGTTCTTATGTCTCACTGCCTCTTGTAGCTTCCTTATGTTCTTATGTCTCACTGCCTCTTGTAGCTTCCTTATGTTCTTATGTCTCACTGCCTCTTGTAGCTTCCTTATGTTCTTATGTCTCACTGCCTCTTGTAGCTTCCTTATGTTCTTATGTCTCACGGTCTCTTGTAGCTTCCTTATGTTCTTATGTCTCACTGCCTCTTGTAGCTTCCTTATGTTCTTATGTCTCACTGCCTCTTGTAGCTTCCTTATGTTCTTATGTCTCACTGCCTCTTGTAGCTTCCTTATGTTCTTATGTTATGTCTCATGGCCTCTTGTAGCTTCCTTATGTTCTTATGTCTCACTGCCTCTTGTAGCTTCCTTATGTTCTTATGTCTCACTGCCTCTTGTAGCTTCCTTATGTTCTTATGTCTCGTGGCCTCTTTTAGCTTCTTTATGTTCTTATGTTATGTCTCACTGCCTCTTGTAGCTTCCTTATGTTCTTATGTCTCACTGCCTCTTGTAGCTTCCTTATGTTCTTATGTCTCACTGCCTCTTGTAGCTTCCTTATGTTCTTATGTCTCATGGCCTCTTGTAGCTTCTTTATGTTCTTATGTTATGTCTCATGGCCTCTTGTAGCTTCCTTATGTTCTTATGTCTCATGGCCTCTTGTAGCTTCCTTATGTTCTTATGTCTCATGGCCTCTTGTAGCTTCCTTATGTTCTTATGTCTCACTGCCTCTTGTAACTTCCATATGTTCTTATGTCTCACGGTCTCTTGTAGCTTCCTTATGTTCTTATGTCTCACTGCCTCTTGTAGCTTCCTTATGTTCTTATGTCTCACGGCCTCTTGTAGCTTCCTTATGTTCTTATGTCTCACTGCCTCTTGTAGCTTCCATATGTTCTTATGTCTCATGGCCTCTTGTAGCTTCCTTATGTTCTTATGTCTCATGGTCTCTTGTAGCTTCCTTATGTTCTTATGTCTCATGGCCTCTTGTAGCTTCCATATGTTCTTATGTCTCACTGCCTCTTGTAGCTTCCTTATGTTCTTATGTCTCACTGCCTCTTGTAGCTTCCTTATGTTATGTCTCATGGCCTCTTGTAGCTTCCTTATGTTATGTCTCATGGCCTCTTGTAGCTTCCTTATGTTCTTATGTCTCACTGCCTCTTGTAGCTTCCTTATGTTCTTATGTCTCACTGCCTCTTGTAGCTTCCTTATGTTCTTATGTCTCACTGCCTCTTGTAGCTTCCTTATGTTATGTCTCACGGCCTCTTGTAGCTTCCTTATGTTATGTCTCATGGCCTCTTGTAGCTTCCTTATGTTCTTATGTCTCACTGCCTCTTGTAGCTTCCTTATGTTCTTATGTCTCACTGCCTCTTGTAGCTTCCTTATGTTCTTATGTCTCACGGCCTCTTGTAGCTTCCTTATGTTCTTATGTCTCACTGCCTCTTGTAGCTTCCTTATGTTCTTATGTCTCACTGCCTCTTGTAGCTTCCTTATGTTATGTCTCACGGCCTCTTGTAGCTTCCTTATGTTATGTCTCATGGCCTCTTGTAGCTTCCTTATGTTCTTATGTCTCACTGCCTCTTGTAGCTTCCTTATGTTCTTATGTCTCACTGCCTCTTGTAGCTTCCTTATGTTCTTATGTCTCACGGCCTCTTGTAGCTTCCTTATGTTCTTATGTCTCACTGCCTCTTGTAGCTTCCTTATGTTCTTATGTCTCACTGCCTCTTGTAGCTTCCTTATGTTATGTCTCATGGCCTCTTGTAGCTTCTTTATGTTCTTATGTCTCACTGCCTCTTGTAGCTTCCTTATGTTATGTCTCACGGCCTCTTGTAGCTTCCTTATGTTCTTATGTCTCACAGCCTCTTGTAGCTTCCTTATGTTCTTATGTTCACTTGCAGGAGAAGACACAGTTTCCGAGGGGCCAATCAGACCACGCCATTCTCTGCAGCAACATGAAGGACCTGCAATCCCCAGACTGCCCCCTCCCCCCCGCCATCGCCAAGGGGGGGGCGCCGCAGGGGAAGGCCATAGGGGGCTCAGGGCTGGACTTGGCAGGGGAGCAGACCAGCCCCCAGGGGAACTGTGCCACCGGGGATGTCGAGTTAATCTACGCGTCTCAACAACAGGCCATCCGAGCATCCTTTGGCCATAATGAGGTGTGTGTGTGTGTGTGTGTGTGTGTGTGTGTGTGTGTGTGTGTGTTTGGGTTTTGGAGGGTTGCCGTTTTATTTTTTTTGAGGTAGGTTTTTTTTTTTTTTTTTTGATTGATGTATTTTTTGGTATTTTTTCAGTTTTATGTGTTTTTTGTGGGAATTTTTTTGTGTTTTTTGTGGGAATTTTTTGTGTTTTTTGTGGGAAGTTTTGTGTGTGTGTGTGTGTGTGTGTCTGTGTGTCATTCTTTCTTTCTGTCTCTTTTTCTCTAATTCTATCTTTCTCTCTCACACCTTAAACTACCTCTCCCTCTCTCTCTCTCTTTCTATTTCTCGACCACACACACACACACACACACACACACACACACACACACACACACACACACACACACACACACACACACACAGGGGAACTCCGTAGTGTAGTGGTTAGCACGCTCGGCTCACAACCGAGAAGTCCCGGGTTCGATCCCCGGGCGGAGTGAAGACAGACGGGCGGTCTTCTTAAAACCCAAGCCCCTGTCCACCCAGCAGTGAATGGGTACCGGGTGTTAGCCGGGGGTTTGTGACCCGCCTCCCGGGGTGGTGGCTTCCCCCAACACTAAGGATGAATGATAAGAATGTTGATATGGAGACGGGGCCATACCAGTGTAGCTCAGGCCCTGTAAAATATAACTAGATGAACTAGATGAATACACACCCACCACCCACCCACCCACCACCACCCACCACCCACCCACCACCCACCCACCCACCCACCACCCACCCACCCACCCACCCACCCACCCACCCACCCACCCTCATCCACCACCCACCCTCATCCACCACCCACCCACCCACCCACCCACCCACCCACCCACCCACCCACCCACCCACCCACCCACCCACCCACCCACCCACCCACCCACCCTCATCCACCACCCATCACCCGCAGAGGCCAGACAAAGCATCCGGACACAACCAGACGCTGGAGTTCCGTCAAGGGGAGGACTCGGTCATCCGTACAGTCGCATGGATGATCATCTTCGGCGACGGATTCCACAACTTTATCGACGGCATCTCCATCGGCGCCGCGTTCTCCGAGTCCATATTGACAGGCATCTCTATTAGCTTGGCCGTGATGTGCGAAGAGCTGCCACATGAGCTGGGTGAGTGGTGTGTGTGTGTGTGTGTGTGTGTGTGTGTGTGTGTGTGTGTGTGTGTGTGTGTGTGTGTGTGTGTATTCATTAGTTGTATTTTTTTTTTTTTTTTTTTTTGTCTAGTTGAATATATTTTTTTTTTTTGTGTGTGTGTGTGTGTGTGTGTGTGTGTGTTTTTTTTTTTTACGGCTTTTTTTTTTCTTTTTACTGTTCCGTAAACGCTCCCTAAATCGAACCCGTATAATTCAAACTTCGGATAATTCGATCTGTTTCGGGCCAGTTCGAATTTTTCAATAACTTTCTATAATTCGAGCAAGTGTGAATGATCCTTAGCCTTACTAGTGGGAGTCCGACCTCTCCCATGTGGTGCGTGCCGAGGCTGCCTTGCGTGATCTGATATATGATAGTTATCGTATAAATACGATAGGCTGAGGAAGCAGGCGGGAGGGGGAGGAGGAAGAAGGGGAGAGGAAGGGGAAGGGGGGGAGGGGAAGGAGGGACGAGGAGGAGGAAGGAGGGGAGAGTGGGAGGAGAAGGAAGGAGGTGGGACAGGAAGGGAGGAGAAGGGAGGAGGAGGAAGGAGAAAAAAGGACGAGGAATGGGAGGAAGAACTATTTTTTTAAAGTATCCTTCGCTTTGTATACAATCCTTAAGAGTCCTTCACGGGCCTCTTCGCTCCTTCACGCATCCTACAGGAGTCATGGGAGGGCATTGGAAGTCCCACAGGATTGCTATAGTATTCCTAGGTTTTTATAAGTACTTTGACAATTGCATGGGTGGCTCAAATAGGGATTAATAATAATAATACTAATACTGAAAATACTAATACTGATAGTTGTATTGAAGTAATGATTAATCTAGCAATGCCTAGCATATTGTTATGTCTTGTAGAAAGTTTTGTCTAATTTGTGATTTTTAAGGAATATCTGGAAGTATCATGTCATTGTGAATTGGCTGAAATAGGGACTTCTAATCATTGTAACTGAAAACTGACTCCAGATTCGTGTTCAGCATGCCCGATAACTGCTAGTAACAAATTTTCAAGCAAATCTATTTTTCGAAAAATATTGCAAATTTTGCAAGGGGTATGCCTTGATTTTTTTTTTAAATCACGTTTTTTTCAATAACTAAAAGACTATGGCAGATACGTGCAACATGTATAAAGAAGTAAATATGAAGTAGACCAAGGGCTATCATTTGGCATAAAGCAAGCAAAAAAATATTGATTGGTAAATAACCGAGAAAATAGCATTTTCGTTCATTTATACAAAATATCAATATTCTCGACAACCATGACGTGTTTTGACAAGCCGATTACTGCATCCTGTAGAACACCTCAAGATGAACCTTTGTTACTTCCATAAGTTATCTTCTCACACACTCACGCCCTCACTTTTTTCTTTTTTTCTCACTTCTTTTACCACTGCTGTCACTCACTCTCACACTTCCTCCTTCTCTCTCACTCACTTATTTGACTTATTATTCTCACACTCACACCCTCTCACTCTCATCTTCCTTTCCTTCCCCCCCCCCTCCCTCTCACTCTATCCTTTTCTCTCTCCCTCACACACACACAAACACACACACACACACACACACTTCTTCCTTTTCTCACATACTCACACTCTCACTTCTCATCCTCTCTCTCTCACACACTCACTCACACACACTCACTCACACACACACACACACACACACACACACACACACACACACACACACACACACACACACTCACACCGTCTCTCATCCTCCACAGGGGATTTCGCGGTGCTCCTCAACGCGGGCATGACCATGAAGCAGGCGGTGTCCTACAACTTCCTCTCGGCCACCACCTGCTACCTGGGCCTGGCGCTGGGCATCCTCCTCGGGGAGTTCACACACGACAACTCCGCCGTCTTTGCTGTGGCGGCCGGCATGTTCCTCTACATCGCCTTTGTGGATATGGTGAGTGTTCCTGCTGACTTTGTTTTTGATATGGGGGTAGAATTTCAGGTCTGGGTATTTTAGTGGTCCTACCGTAGATAACAGTGAAGTCGCCACCTACAGTGAAGTCGCCAGGCGCCAAATATTACGAATTATAGCATCACTACTGATTTTTATGTGCCACTGAAGATGATACACAGTAGTTTATATCATGACTGTATAATCTACCCTGTTTCAGCATTGTTTTATGCTTTGTAGCTGCAAATATAACTGTTGCGCATTTTGCTTCTCACGTTTTTCTTCGCGCGATGACAGACAGTAAACAGTAGCTTTTCGGGCGACAGGACGCAGACTTGCCAGATCTTTCAAACTTGAATAGAACTTATTTTCACGTTGGCAGAGGAATTTTTATATATCCAAGCATCTTCCGCAGCTAATATATATAGAGACTTGTTTTACTTTACCTCTAATTTCCCTGAATTCCCCAGAGTGGCGACTCAACTGTTGGGTTAAAATACTAGCTGGCGACTTTACTGTAGTAGGTATAGTGAGGTCGCCACTCGGTTTTATTTTTGTCTTTTGTTCATTTATAGCCCTACTATGACACAGATGAAGACACAAAATGACACAGACTTTCCAGATAGACCCTTCTAACTGTCCTGAAATCATGGATGTACAAATGTAACTATTAACGCCACCACACGTCTGTACATAACAAAGAAACGTTGTCCTGGCGACTTCACTGTTATCTACGGTAGTGACTTTCTTTTTGATATGGGGGTAGAATTTTGGTCTGAGTATTTTAGTGGTCCTAGTGACTTTGTTTTGCTTATTTGTAGGGGTAGAATTTTAGGTCTGGGTATTTTAGTGGTCCTAGTGACTTTGTTTTGCTTATTTGTAGGGGTAGAATTTTAGGTCTGGGTATGTATTTTAGTGGTCCTAGTGACTTTGTTTTGCTTATTTGTAGGGGTAGAATTTTAGGTCTGGGTATTTTAGTGGTCCTAGTGACTTTATTTTGCTTATTTGTAGGGGTAGAATTTTAGGTCTGGGTATTTTAGTGGTCCTAGTGACTTTGTTTTGCTTATTTGTAGGGGTAGAATTTTAGGTCTGGGTATTTTAGTGGTCCTAGTGACTTGTTTGCTTATTTGTAAGGTAAATTTTAGGTCTGGGTATTTTAGTGGTCCTAGTGACTTTGTTTTGCTTATTTGTAGAGGTAGAATTTTAGGTCTGGGTATTTTAGTGGTCCTAGTGACTTTGTTTTGCTTATTTGTAGGGTAGAATTTTAGGTCCAAGTATTTTAGTGGTCCTATATACAGTTTTTGTTGTAGGGGTAGAATATATGGTCCAAGTATTTTAGTGGTCCTATCTGCATGTTTTTTGTAGTAGTGTACGGTGAAATTTCAGTGTCCATAGTCCAGTGTCCAGTGTCCAGTTATCCCTATCTGAGGCGTTAAGATCTGGGTGTTAAACAGTTAATAGTGAAAATTTGCGTTCGTGTAATTTATTAATATACTCCAACGTCTTCTAATGCGCTGGTTCCCTTGCCCCATCCTCGCCCCATCAACGCCCCATCCTCGCCCCATCAACGCCCCTCAACGCCCCATCAACGCCATCCTCGCCCCATCAACGCCCCATCCTCGCCCCATCAACGCCCCATCAACGCCCCATCAACGCCATCCTCGCCCCATCAACGCCCCATCAACGCCATCCTCGCCCCATCAACGCCATCCTCGCCCCATCAACGCCCCATCAACGCCCCATCCTCACCCCATCCTCGCCACATCCTCCCCCCATCAACGCCCCATCATCGCCCCATCAACGCCATCCTCGCCTTATCAACGCCCCATCAACGCCATCCTCGCCTTATCAACGCCCCATCAACGCCATCCTCGCCTTATCAACGCCCCATCAACGCCCCATCAACGCCATCCTCGCCCCATCAACGCCACATCCTCCCCCCATCCTCACCCCATCAACGCCCCATCCTCGCCCCCATCACAGGTGCCGGAGATGAATGAGGTGGCCAGCAAGGCGGCGGAGGGGGGGTGGAGAAGCGCCCTACACATCCTCCTCTACCAAAACATCGGCATCTTTATAGGCATCACATCCCTCTTCTGTCTGGCGTACTTCCAAGACAGCATGGTCCTGACTTAGCCCTCAGCTCCTGCTCCTACACCTCCTCCTCCTACGCATCCCTCCTCACAGCCCTCCTACTCAGATCCCACCTAGCAGTAGCACCTGTCCAAATGTTTTCACTTTTGTTTATATATTTTCTCTCTGTCTGTCTTCCTCACATCCCCCTTACAGCTCTCCCACTCAGCTCCCACCTAGCACCTCTCTCAACCCTATGTTCTCAACCCTAGCACCCCTACTCAACCCTCAACCCTGTCTTAGTTAAGTAGTGTAGGTATTTACTCTCTCTGTCTCTCTCTCTAGTCTTTTTATAACAAGGCAAAAAATTTATTTATCTTAAGGTCTCCTGGTTAAAATGATGCCTCTGTTTACCTGATACTAGGGTTCACTATGATCAAATACAGCTGACATTAAGAAGGAGTGTAGTATTCCCTTCTCCTGGTTAAAATGATGCCTCTGTTGACCTGATACTAGGGTTCACTATGATCAAATACAGCTGACATTAAGAAGGAGTGTAGTATTCCCTTCTCCTGGTTAAAATGATGCCTCTGTTGACCTGATAATAGGGTTCACCATGATAAAATACAGCTGAAATTAAGAAGGAGCGTAGTATTCCCTTCTCCTGGCATCAAATATCAGTCAGTAAGCAGCAAGGGGTCAGGATTTTTTGCCTCGTTAAAAAAAATTGACTATAGTTAGTAAGGATGTTGTGTTGCTGTATGAGGTGCCTTGTGCTGTGAAGAGTGGGAGGTGTGTTAAGGGTGTGTTAGGGGTGTGTTAGGGGTGTGTTAGGGGTGTGTGAGGGGTGTGTGAGGTGCTATGGGGGGATGCGAGGAAGGTGTGTTGTATGCCTCGTGGGGGAGATGTGTTTGACGTATTGCAAGAAGATGTGTTGCAGTGATTCATGTGCAAGAATAGTGAGTTGTTTGTGCAGGGCCATTTCTTACTACAGTATATGTGAACTAGACGGTTGCACAGGGCCCCCGAAGCCACCAAGGGGCCCCCGAAGCCACCAAGGGGCCCCGCAATGCTGCCATTATTTGCATATCCCTTAAATCTAGTCTCTTTCCCTCTTACAGTGCACCAGATTGATGCATTTAAATATTAAAGGAGTGCCCCCGGACCACCTTAGAGGGCTTGGAATCCCCCCACCATAGTTTCAGAAAATAGGGCCCCAAACAGCATTTCGCATAGGGTCCCAAAGGCTAAAAACGACACTGTGTTTGTGATAGGAAGTGTGCTGTGATATAGGAGGTTATTCTAGAGTGTGACTATGAGGATACTATAGACATAAGTACCTCATAATAACTCTTGATAACTCTAAATCTTATCTTTAGTTACTCATACAGGTTGAAGTTCCCAAACTCGGCAACCTCGGGACCAGCGCCGAGCCGAGTAATGGAATTTTCCGACTTTTAGAACGTAGATATATTAAGGGGAAAAAAAGCATGAAAATCACATGAAAAAAATCTTCCTTTTCTTTTCCCTTGCCCCAGTAGGTGTTCCTGGACGTTTGGGAGCCATAATACCAATAACAGACCTGTAGAAGTACACACAATAACAGTGTACACAACTCTACAGTCACAACACCACTGAACAATAACAACAAACAAATCGGCGGGAGAAACCCAGCGGCCTAGTGTGGTGGCACCCAGCGGCCGACCCGGCAACTACGCCCAGGGTTTTGGGTGTTCTGCCGGGTTTTGGAAAATCCGGAACCATAGCCGAGTTTTGGGTGTTGCCGAGTCTTGGGATGCCGAGTTTGGGAACTTCAACCTGTATCACCGACTCGCTACTCCACGCAAAATTCGGAAAAAAGAAAACGCAAATATTAATTCTACGGCATAATAACAACTTGCCGTTCGAATAGTTAAGTCGTCCCTATTTTTCCACTTTTAACACAGAGACCCGTTTTCTGTTGCATCCTTAGTAAGTCGTGTACCTTCAGGGCGATGTCTAAAGGTTACCCGACTCCTGTGGCCTCATTAATAACTACTTAACACAATAAAACCTCGTATTCGGACACTCATTATTCGGACTTTGACATTATTCGACCTTTTTTTTTTTTTTTTTTTTTAGGGGTCGAAATTTCCTTAGCATATATATATACACCTAGAATTTTTTTTTTTTTTTTTTTTTAGGGGTCGAAATTTCCTAGCTATACGTATTATACACTTTTTTTTTTTTTTTTTAGGGGGTCGAAATTTCCTAGCTATATATTATAGATTTTATTTTTTTTTTTTTTTAGGGGGTCGAAATTTCCTAGCTATACGTATTATACACTTTTTTTTTTTTTTTTAGGGGGTCGAAATTTCCTAGCTATACGTATTATACACTTATTATTTTTTTTTAGGGGGTCGAAATTTCCTAGCTATACTATACTAAATTTTTTTTTTTTTTTTTTTTTTTTTAAGGGGTCGAAATTTCCTAGCTATACGTATTATACACTTTTATTTTTTTTTTTTTTAGGGGGTCGAAATTTCCTAGCTATAGTATTATACACTTTTTTTTTTTTTTAGGGGGTCGAAATTTCCTAGCTATATATTACACTTTTTTTTTTTTTTTTTTTTTTTAGGGGGTCGAAATTTCCTAGCTATACGTATTATACACTTTTTTTTTTTTTTTTAGGGGGTCGAAATTTCCTAGCTATACGTATTATACACTTTTTTTTTTTTTTTTTTAGGGGGTCGAAATTTCCTAGCTATAGTATTATACACTTTTTTTTTTTTTTTTAGGGGGTCGAAATTTCCTAGCTATACGTATTATACACTTTTTTTTTTTTTTTTTTAGGGGTCGAAATTTCCTAGCTATACGTATTATACACTTTTTTTTTTTTTTTTTTTTAGGGGTCGAAATTTCCTAGCTATACGTATTATACACTTTTTTTTTTTTTTTTTTTAGGGGGTCGAAATTTCCTAGCTATACGTATTATACACTTTTTTTTTTTTTTTTTTAGGGGGTCGAAATTTCCTAGCTATACGTATATACACTTTTTTTTTTTTTAGTGAATTAGCTTATATTATAACTTTTTTTTTTAGGGGTCGAAATTTCTAGCTATACGTATTATACACTTAGGTAATTTTTTTTTTTTGTTTTTTTTTTTTCTTTTTTTTTTTTTTTTTAGGTCGAATATCCCCACATTATCGTTTATCACTTTTTTTTGACCTCTTGGTCGAATTTCCTAGATACGTAGTTTTACATTTTTTATTTTTTTTTATAGTCGAAATTTCCTAGCTATACGTTTACTACGACTTTTATATTGTTTTTTTAGTTTTGGGTCGAAATTTTGACTTCTATTTCCTTTTTTTTTTTTTTGTTTACGGGGTCGTTTCCTGATGATTACCTAATCTTTATGTTTTTTGTCTTTCATTGTTTTACTAGTGTATAATTTTATTACGTTGTATTCACTTTTTTTTTTTTTTTTTTTGTATTTCCTAGTTGTATTTACCTTTTTTTTTTTTGTTTTAGGGTGAATTCCTAGTTAGTATTTACCTTTTTTTTTTTAGGGGTAATTTCCTAGTTAGTATTATACTTTTTTTTTTTTAGGTCAATTTCCTAGCTTTGTATTTAACTATTTTTTTTTTTTTTTAGGGTGAATTCCTAGCTTGTATTATACCTTTTTTTTTTTATTTTTTTATCGAAATTTCCTAGCTATACGTATTATACACTTTTTTTTTTTTTTTGGTCAATTTCCTAGTTGTATTTACCTATTTTATTTTTTTTTAGGGTCAATTTCCAGCTTTAACCTAGAATTTTATTATTATTATTATTATTATTTTTTTTTTTTATAGGGGTCGAAATTTTTTAGCTATACGTATATACACTTAGGTAATTTTTTTTTTTTTTTTTTTTATTTTTTTTTTTTTTTTATTTTTTTTATACCTATCCCCCCCATTATTCGGATCCTTGCATTACTCGGACCACTCCTTGGCCCAATTAGTCCCAATATGAGAGGTTTTAAGTACTTCTAATAACTACTACTACTACCCCTACTAATAGCTAAACGCACTTGCTATGTTACTACTAGTGTTATCATATCAGGGTATCTTTAGCTAATTGGGTCAGCCTTATTGAGTCTTCCTTATTTTCTTATGTTCTTATGTCTTGTTTCACAGTTAGTCGTTCGGATTGATTACCTAAGTTCTTCCTATGTCGTTATCTGTCTATCCATGACTGTATTTACCTAGTTGTATTTACCTAGTTGTATTTACCTAGTTGTATTCACCTAGTTGTATTTACCTAGTTGTATTTACCTAGTTGTATTTACCTAGTTGTATTTACCTAGTTGTATTCACCTAGTTGTATTCACCTAGTTGTATTTACCTAGTTGTATTCACCTAGTTGTATTTACCTAGTTGTATTTACCTAGTTGTATTCACCTAGTTGTATTTACCTAGTTGTATTTACCTAGTTGTATTTACCTAGTTGTATTTACCTAGTTGTATTTACCTAGTTGTATTTACCTAGTTGTATTTACCTAGTTGTATTTACCTAGTTGTATTCACCTAGTTGTATTTACCTAGTTGTATTCACCTAGTTGTATTCACCTAGTTGTATTTACCTAGTTGTTCCTATTTATTTACCTAGTTGTATTTACCTAGTTGTATTTACCTAGTTGTATTTACCTAGTTGTATTTACCTAGTTGTATTTCCCTAGTTGTTATTTACCTAGTTGTATTTACCTAGTTGTATTTACCTAGTTGTATTTACCTAGTTGTATTACCTAGTTGTTTACCTAGTTGTATTTACCTAGTTGTATTTACCTAGTTGTATTTACCTAGTTGTATTTACCTAGTTGTATTTCACCTAGTTGTATTTACCTAGTTGTATTCACCTAGTTGGCTACACTGGTGGGGTCCCGTCTCCCTGTCTCAATGGGTCAATTTCAGCTTTAACAACATGAATACTTTCGGCATCTATAATTTCACTGTCCAGGCTATTCCACATATCAATGCACCGATAGGGAAAACTGTACTTCTTGTGTGTGTGTGTGTGTGTGTGTGTGTGTGTGTGTGTGTGTGTGTGTGCGTGTGTGTGTGTGTGGTGTGTGTGTGTGTGTGTGTGTGTTTGAAATCTCACATATATTCTTCCTTATACTACTCCTCCTCCTCCTCCTCCTCCTCCTCCTCCTCCTCCTCCTCCTCCTCCTCCTCCTCCTCCTCCTCCTCCTCCTCCTCCTCCTCCTCCTCCTCCTCCTCCTCCTCCTCCTCCCCCCCCCTCCCCCTCCCCTCCTCCTCCTCCTCCTCCTCCCCTCCTCCTCCTCCTCCTCCTCCTCCTCCTCCTCCTCTCCTCTTCCCTCCTTTCCTCCTCCTCCTCCTCCTCCTCCTCCCCCTCTCCTCCTCCTCCCTCCTCCTCCTCCTCCTCCTCCTCCTCCTCCTCCTCCTCCATCTCAGTTTCATTTCCTTCCTAATTTCTCTTGCTAATATATTTTTTTTTATTTATTATTATTATTTTGTCTTGTCCTCCTCCTCAGCAGGGTATAGGCCTTGCAGTACACATCTATCCAACCTATTTTCTCATAGACGTAAAAACATCCCACAAAACATTCTCATTTTCCCACGAACTCACTATTTTTGCAGTGCTGTCTGAAAAATAACTCTTTATCTATGGGTCAATTTTCTACTAATGTCTATTGATTATTTTATTATTATTATTAATATTCTATATATTATCTATGCATTACTCTTTCACGCACGGTGGCGCCATCGCGGCAAAACGGGCCGTGTAAATCTTCGCTTTTGACGGAATTACGTAAAAAAACATAAAAATTCGCCAAAAATAAAGTATTTATCAGAATCGCGTCAAAATTTTCTGCGTAAGAGATCCAAGGTAGGCCTATAAATGAACTAATTGTCAACTCGCTCGTGGGAATGGATTTGAAGTGATAAGGGTGCGTGTCCCTGTTCACCCCCAGCAGGCAGCGTGTCAGCCCGCCTTCTCAGCCATCCATCTTCCAACATGTGTTTCTGTTTTCCGCCATTTTCTCAAGAACTACTGGCCATATGAAATTATAATGGTAGCGTTGGAATCCTCATTAAAATCCGCTTTTATTGGCATATAAACCATAAAAAGTCGACTCAAGAAGTATCGAGCTACGAAGTGGTGAACGTAAATATTTCTTATTTCTCTTGACTCAATGTTTTTTGAAGTCGTTAAACTCCGCTATTTATTTGCATTTCTTGTTATTTTTGTCTTTCGTAAGGCAGAATAATCTCTTGCGAAACCAACGCTGTATAATAATGCCAGGAAAAAAGAATAATCGTGGTTGAAATTGATAACATAAACAAAACATTCGCCGCAGAGTCGGGCCATTCCGCGGGGCAGCTTAGAGAGCCCCAAATCCGCGCATGTCGCAGTGGACGGAAAAACTGAATAAACTTTTCGTGCGTGACAGGGTTGAAAGTTAGGCAATATTTTCATAGTTATTTATATTATTCATGCTTGATCTATGAGTGAGCTTCCCCCCCCCCCCCCCCCCCGCCCCCCTCAGTGCAGTCTTCTCAGTCTTAAATAATAGTCATTTCAATGTTACTGTGACTACCAGGATTGAATTACTGTGATTGAATATAAAAGAATGACAAAAAAAGACAAATTTAACATCAGTATTATCTTAGTTTAAGTTTGAGAGAGAGAGAGAGAGAGAGAGAGAGAGAGAGAGAGAGAGAGAGAGAGAGAGAGAGAGAGAGAGAGAGAGAGAGAGAGAGAGAGAGAGAGAGAGAGAGAGAGAGAGATATTACCTGGTGTATTTTAGACCATGCATATATTCTTGTACTTATTATTATTATTATTATTATTATTATTATTATTATTATTATTATTATTATTATTATTATTATTATTATTATTATTACATCTGATATTTCACTTATATACATCACAAAGCAGTGTTGGATTGATCTCAAGTGTCTATAGAAAGGATCTGAATAGCGTCATAAGGGCTGATGATGATGATGATGACAATGAACAACAAGGAATTTATATAGACTTATATATATATAGTACATGTATGTGTCACGTTAAATCACTGTTTTTTATATAACGTTAATTGTTGCGTCTATCCTTGCCATATTACTTGTATCATTGCTATTATATCATCACTCTTTTCTAACCCCTTCACGCCCAGATCTTTCCTTGGCTATAAAAAATTGTCTGTTGTTAGCCATAAAATTACAAAAAGTTACTGAATATACCAAATTAGGTAGTGGGCATAGATACTAAACAGGTCATAGCTATAAAATATTGCTTATAGTCACTACAATCATCTAATGGTACCCAAATTACAATGGAAACTACCTCAAGGTCTCAAAGTCTCTGGGCCTCGAGTGGTTACTCTTATTTCTTGCAGATCGTAAAGTTGAAAATAATTTGTGTAGGGAAAGCGTAATTACGTCGCTAGTTCGTTATTTTCAAAGGTGTCCGTTCGTATTAACCCCTTGAGGCCCAGAACGTAATTTCTATTGTAATTTGGAATCCATTAGACGATTTAAATAATGAATATAATCATAATTTTATAGATATGACCAGTTTAGTATCCTTGTCCACTAACTAATGTGGTATATTCAGTTACTTTTCGTTATTTTATGGCTCGACAACAGACAATTTTTTATAGCCAAGGAAAGATCTGGGCGTGAAGGTGTTAATTTTGGTACATTTTCCCCTTCATATTTGCCCTACGTAGGAAATATAGCTATAATCTATTTGTATTATGGTCAAAATGCAGTAAGGAAGCCACGCCCCCTGCCTGCCCTTCTATTCTACGGGGCAGCTGATTGGTGCATTCCTCGTATCATCACTACCAATCACAATATCTTCACTACTTAACAGCGCGTGACCACTGGACAGAGCAATCTTCACTACAGAGGGTGACAAAATCAAGAATCCCTTTGTAGTGAAGATTGCTGTGTCCAGTGGTCACGCCGCTATTATGTAGTGAAGCTATTGTGATTGGTAGTGATGATACGAGGAATGCACCAATCAGCTGCCCCGTAGAATAGAAGGGCAGGCAGGGGGCGTGGCTTCCTTACTGCATTTTGACCCTAATAAATAAAATAGACTAGTAGACATTTTTTAGTAACTTTTGTAGTTTGTACGTATGTATGTATGTGTAAACGTAGTACTGAGGAGTGCAATATAAAGAAGGCAATATTTTGAACGTGCAATATTTAGGTAGCAAACATTAGGGTAAACTAGGGACGCAAAGAAGAATCATGTTTACTGCAACGCGACGGTGGATAGCAGGGGATAAATCTCACCCGTATTTGTATGACCACTTTGGTGAATAATGAATCAACGGAAGATGTTAATACAGTAAAACCTTGCGTATTCGGACACTCGTTATTCGGACTTTGACATTATTCGGACCTCCTTTTTTTTTTTTTTTTTTTTTTTTTTTTGAAATTTCCGTTATATGTAGGCTACAACTCGATTTTTTTTTTTTTTTTATTTTTTTTTTTTTTATTTTTATTTTATTTTTTAGGGGTCGAAATTTCCTAGCTACGTATATACACCTAGAATTTTTTTTTTTTTTTTTTTTTTTTTTTTTTTTTAATTTTATTATTATATACATATCCCCCATATATAATCCCCCCATTATTCGGATCCTTGCATTACTCGGACCACTCCTTGGCCCAATTAGTCCGGATATGAGAGGTTTTACTGTAATGCGACGATGGTGGGTAGTGGATAAATCTCATCCGTATTTGTATGACGACTTTAGTAAATAATTTTAATTAATGGAAGATGTTAATAGTTCTGAATTGACTCGCAATTTGTAGGTTATTGAACATCCTAGGAGGTGAACATAGATTTTGTTAATGCCTTCATGGCCTATAGATAATGATATAGAGAGTCAATGCATAAAACAACATAGAAAATGCAAGAATACAACATTTTTTAATCTATTGAAGAGTTGTATGGTGTTAAAATATTGTTAAAAGTACATCCAAGAAGCTGTATTTTTAATGTTTTCATGGCCTATAGATAATAATATATAGAGAAAATGCATAAAAACCATAGAAAATGCAAGAATACACACATTTAAATCTATTGGAGAGTTGTATGGTGTTAAAATGTTGTTAAAAGTACATCCAAGAAGCGGTGTTTTTAATGTTTTCATGGCCTATAGATAATAATATATAGAGAAAATGCATAAAAAACATAGAAAATGCAAGAATACAACATTTTTTAATCTATTGGAGAGTTGTCAAATGTTAAAATATTGTTAAAAGTACATCCAAGAAGCTGTATTTTTAATGTTTTCATGGCCTATAGATAATAATATATAGAGAAAATGCATAAAAAAACAGAATGCAAGAATACACACATTTAAATCTATTGGAGAGCTGTATGGTGTTAATTATTGTTAAAAGTACATCCAAGAAGCTGTATTTTTAATGCTTTCATAGTTTATAGTTAACAGTTGATGTACACAAGGCAGAGAAAACAGAAAACTCAAAGTGACGTCAAAATTTAACCCACTTGAGAATTTACGAAATGAAGCGAAAAAATGTGTCGTTGAAATTGTTTGTTGACTGAAAATCAAAGTAGAGATTTTTTGGTGCTTGCTTATTTATTTATTATTATTTTGAACTTAATACATTGGAAAACATGGGGAATTACAGCCTATAGATACTGATAGACATAGATGATGCCGAGAAAATAGAACAAACTAGAATACATAGAAATTTTAACTCGTAGAAGAAAATGACGAGCGATAGAAAACTGTGCCATCGTAATCGCACATAGATTATATCGTAACTATGACGTATATGATAGTTTTTTATGTATCCATAGTTAATAATAGATATACATAATACTTAAAAGACGATAGGGAATGAAGGAACATGTACGACATTGTACGTAGAAATCTTAACCCTTGGTAGAGATTTGAGAGCGAATAAAACGAGTGCTGAAAAGTGCTAATGTGATTGTTTTTTATGTATCCACAGACAATAGTTCATAATAGCCGTACGTAATACTTCCACAGACAATAGTTCATAATAGCCGTACGTAATACTTCCACAGACAATAGTTCATAATAGCCGTACGTAATACTTCCACAGACAATAGTTCATAATAGCCGTACGTAATACTTCCACAGACAATAGTTCATAATAGCCGTACGTAATACTTCCACAGACAATAGTTAATAATAGCCGTACGTAATACTTCCACAGACAATAGTTCATAATAGCCGTACGTAATACTTCCACAGACAATAGTTAATAATAGCCGTACGTAATACTTCCACAGACAATAATTAATAATAGCCGTACGTAATACTTCCACAGACAATAGTTCATAATAGCCGTACGTAATACTTCCACAGACAAGAGTTAATAATAGCCATACGTAATACTTCCACAGACAATAATTAATAATAGCCGTACGTAATACTTCCACAGACAATAATTAATAATAGCCGTACGTAATACTTCCACAGACAATAGTTAATAATAGCCGTACGTAATACTTCCACAGACAATAGTTCATAATAGCCATACGTAATACTTCCACAGACAATACTTAATAATAGCCATACGTAATACTTCCACAGACAATAGTTAATAATAGCCGTACGTAATACTTCCACAGACAATAGTTAATAATAGCCGTACGTAATACTACCACAGACAGTAGTTAATAATAGCCGTACGTAATACTTCCACAGACAATAGTTAATAATAGCCGTACGTAATACTGCCACAGACAATAGTTAATAATAGCCGTACGTAATACTGCCACAGACAATAGTTAATAATAGCCGTACGTAATACTTCCACAGACAATACTTAATAATAGCCATACGTAATACTTCCACAGACTAGTTAATAATAGCCGTACGTAATACTTCCACAGACAATAGTTCATAATAGCCGTACGTAATACTTCCACAGACAATAGTTCATAATAGCCGTACGTAATACTTCCACAGACAATAGTTCATAATAGCCGTACGTAATACTACCACAGACAATAGTTAATAATAGCCGTACGTAATACTACCACAGACAATAGTTAATAATAGCCGTACGTAATACTACCACAGACAATAGTTAATAATAGCCGTACGTAATACTTCCACAGACAATAGTTAATAATAGCCGTACGTAATACTACCACAGACAATAGTTAATAATAGCCGTACGTAATACTACCACAGACAATAGTTATAATAGCCGTACGTAATACTTCCACAGACAATAGTTAATAATAGCCGTACGTAATACTTCCACAGACATTAGTTAATAATAGCCGTACGTAATACTTCCACAGACATTAGTTAATAATAGCCGTACGTAATACTTCCACAGACAATAGTTCATAATAGCCGTACGTAATACTTCCACAGACAATAGTTAATAATAGCCGTACGTAATACTTCCACAGACAATAGTTAATAATAGCCGTACGTAATACTTCCACAGACAATAGTTAATAATAGCCGTACGTAATACTTCCACAGACAATAGTTAATAATAGCCGTACGTAATACTTCCACAGACAATAGTTAATAATAGCCGTACGTAATACTTCCACAGACAGTAGTTAATAATAGCCGTACGTAATACTTCCACAGACAATAGTTAATAATAGCCGTACGTAATACTTCCACAGACAATAATTAATAATAGCCGTACGTAATACTTCCACAGACAATAGTTAATAATAGCCGTACGTAATACTTCCACAGACAGTAGTTAATAATAGCCGTACGTAATACTACCACAGACAGTAGTTAATAATAGCCGTACATAATACTTCCACAGACAATAGTTCATAATAGCCGTACGTAATACTTCCACAGACAATAGTTAATAATAGCCGTACGTAATACTTCCACAGACAATAGTTCATAATAGCCGTACGTAATACTTCCACAGACAATAGTTAATAATAGCCGTACGTAATACTTCCACAGACAGGAGTTAATAATAGCCGTACGTAATACTTCCACAGACAATAGTTAATAATAGCCGTACGTAATACTTCCACAGACAATAGTTCATAATAGCCGTACGTAATACTTCCACAGACAGGAGTTAATAATAGCCGTACGTAATACTTCCACAGACAATACTTAATAATAGCCGTACGTAATACTTCCACAGACAATAGTTAATAATAGCCGTACGTAATACTTCCACAGACAATAGTTAATAATAGCCGTACGTAATACTTCCACAGACAATAGTTAATAATAGCCGTACGTAATACTTCCACAGACAGGAGTTAATAATAGCCGTACGTAATACTTCCACAGACAGTAGTTAATAATAGCCGTACGTAATACTTCCACAGACAATAGTTCATAATAGCCGTACGTAATACTTCCACAGACAATAGTTAATAATAGCCGTACGTAATACTTCCACAGACAATAGTTAATAATAGCCGTACGTAATACTTCCACAGACAATAGTTCATAATAGCCGTACGTAATACTTCCACAGACAATAGTTAATAATAGCCGTACATAATACTTCCACAGACAGTAGTTAATAATAGCCGTACGTAATACTGCCACAGACAGTAGTTAATAATAGCCGTACGTAATACTGCCACAGACAGTAGTTAATAATAGCCGTACGTAATACTTCCACAGACAATAGTTAATAATAGCCGTACGTAATACTTCCACAGACAATAGTTCATAATAGCCATACGTAATACTTCCACAGACAGGAGTTAATAATAGCCGTACGTAATACTTCCACAGACAATAGTTAATAATAGCCGTACGTAATACTTCCACAGACAAGAGTTCATAATAGCCGTACGTAATACTTCCACAGACAATAGTTAATAATAGCCGTACGTAATACTTCCACAGACTAGTTCATAATAGCCGTACGTAATACTTCCACAGACAATAGTTAATAATAGCCGTACGTAATACTTCCACAGACAAGAGTTCATAATAGCCGTACGTAATACTTCCACAGACAAGAGTTCATAATAGCCGTACGTAATACTTCCACAGACAATAGTTAATAATAGCCGTACGTAATACTTCCACAGACAATAGTTAATAATAGCCGTACGTAATACTTCCACAGACAATAGTTAATAATAGCTGTACGTAATACTTCCACAGACAATAGTTATAATAGCCGTACGTAATACTTCCACAGACAATAGTTAATAATAGCCGTACGTAATACTTCCACAGACAATAGTTAATAATAGCCGTACGTAATACTTCCACAGACAATAGTTAATAATAGCCGTACGTAATACTTCCACAGACAATAATTAATAATAGCCGTACGTAATACTTCCACAGACAATAGTTCATAATAGCCGTACGTAATACTTCCACAGACAATACTTAATAATAGCCGTACGTAATACTTCCACAGACAATAGTTCATAATAAGCCGTACGTAATACTTCCACAGACAATAGTTAATAATAGCCGTACGTAATACTTCCACAGAACTAGTTCATAATAGCCGTACGTAATACTTCCACAGACAGGAGTTAATAATAGCCGTACGTAATACTACCACAGACAATAGTTAATAATAGCCGTACGTAATACTACCACAGACAATAGTTAATAATAGCCGTACGTAATACTTCCACAGACAGTAGTTAATAATAGCCGTACGTAATACTTCCACAGACAATAGTTAATAATAGCCGTACGTAATACTACCACAGACAATAGTTAATAATAGCCGTACGTAATACTTCCACAGACAATAGTTAATAATAGCCGTACGTAATACTACCACAGACAATAGTTAATAATAGCCGTACGTAATACTTCCACAGACAATAGTTAATAATAGCCGTACGTAATACTTCCACAGACAATAGTTAATAATAGCCGTACGTAATACTTCCACAGACAATAGTTCATAATAGCCGTACGTAATACTACCACAGACAATAGTTAATAATAGCCGTACGTAATACTTCCACAGACAATAGTTAATAATAGCCGTACGTAATACTTCCACAGACAAGAGTTCATAATAGCCGTACGTAATACTTCCACAGACAATAGTTAATAATAGCCGTACGTAATACTTCCACAGACAATAGTTAATAATAGCCGTACGTAATACTTCCACAGACAATAGTTAATAATAGCCGTACGTAATACTTCCACAGACAATAGTTAATAATAGCTGTACGTAATACTTCCACAGACAATAGTTAATAATAGCCGTACGTAATACTTCCACAGACAATAGTTAATAATAGCCGTACGTAATACTTCCACAGACAATAGTTAATAATAGCCGTACGTAATACTTCCACAGACAATAGTTAATAATAGCCGTACGTAATACTTCCACAGACAATAATTAATAATAGCCGTACGTAATACTTCCACAGACAATAGTTCATAATAGCCGTACGTAATACTTCCACAGACAATAATTAATAATAGCCGTACGTAATACTTCCACAGACAATAGTTCATAATAGCCGTACGTAATACTTCCACAGACAATAGTTAATAATAGCCGTACGTAATACTTCCACAGACTAGTTCATAATAGCCGTACGTAATACTTCCACAGACAGGAGTTAATAATAGCCGTACGTAATACTACCACAGACAATAGTTAATAATAGCCGTACGTAATACTACCACAGACAATAGTTAATAATAGCCGTACGTAATACTTCCACAGACAGTAGTTAATAATAGCCGTACGTAATACTTCCACAGACAATAGTTAATAATAGCCGTACGTAATACTACCACAGACAATAGTTAATAATAGCCGTACGTAATACTTCCACAGACAATAGTTAATAATAGCCGTACGTAATACTACCACAGACAATAGTTAATAATACCCGGGTACATAATACTTCCACAGACAATAGTTAATAATAGCCGTACGTAATACTTCCACAGACAATAGTTCATAATAGCCGTACGTAATACTACCACAGACAATAGTTAATAATAGCCGTACGTAATACTTCCACAGACAATAGTTAATAATAGCCGTACGTAATACTTCCACAGACAAGAGTTCGTAATAGCCGTACGTAATACTTCCACAGACAATAGTTAATAATAGCCGTACGTAATACTCCCACAGACAATAGTTAATAATAGCCGTACGTAATACTTCCACAGACAATAGTTCATAATAGCCGTACGTAATACTTCCACAGACAATAATTAATAATAGCCGTACGTAATACTTCCACAGACAATAGTTAATAATAGCCGTACGTAATACTTCCACAGACAATAATTAATAATAGCCGTACGTAATACTTCCACAGACAATAGTTAATAATAGCCGTACGTAATACTTCCACAGACAATAGTTAATAATAGCCGTACGTAATACTTCCACAGACAATAGTTCATAATAGCCGTACGTAATACTACCACAGACAGTAGTTAATAATAGCCGTACGTAATACTTCCACAGACAATAGTTAATAATAGCCGTACGTAATACTTCCACAGACAATACTTAATAATAGCCGTACGTAATACTTCCACAGACAATACTTAATAATAGCCGTACGTAATACCTCCACAGACAATAGTTCATAATAGCCGTACGTAATACTTCCACAGACAGGAGTTAATAATAGCCGTACGTAATACTTCCACAGACAATAGTTAATAATAGCCGTACGTAATACTTCCACAGACAATAGTTCATAATAGCCGTACGTAATACTTCCACAGACAATAGTTAATAATAGCCGTACGTAATACTTCCACAGACAATAGTTAATAATAGCCGTACGTAATACTTCCACAGACAGTAGTTAATAATAGCCGTACGTAATACTTCCACAGACAGTAGTTAATAATAGCCGTACGTAATACTTCCACAGACAATAGTTCATAATAGCCGTACGTAATACTTCCACAGACAATAGTTAATAATAGCCGTACGTAATACTTCCACAGACAATAGTTCATAATAGCCGTACGTAATACTCCCACAGACAATAGTTCATAATAGCCGTACGTAATACTTCCACAGACAATAGTTAATAATAGCCGTACGTAATACTTCCACAGACAATAGTTAATAATAGCCGTACGTAATACTCCCACAGACAATAGTTAATAATAGCCGTACGTAATACTTCCACAGACAATAGTTAATAATAGCCGTACGTAATACTTCCACAGACAATAATTAATAATAGCCGTACGTAATACTTCCACAGGCAATAGTTCATAATAGCCGTACGTAATACTTCCACAGACAATAATTAATAATAGCCGTACGTAATACTTCCACAGACAATAGTTAATAATAGCCGTACGTAATACTTCCACAGACAATAGTTCATAATAGCCGTACGTAATACTTCCACAGACAATAGTTCATAATAGCCGTACGTAATACTTCCACAGACAGGAGTTAATAATAGCCGTACGTAATACTTCCACAGACAATAGTTAATAATAGCCGTACGTAATACTTCCACAGACAATAGTTAATAATAGCCGTACGTAATACTTCCACAGACAATAGTTAATAATAGCCGTACGTAATACTTCCACAGACAATAGTTAATAATAGCCGTACGTAATACTTCCACAGACAATAGTTAATAATAGCCGTACGTAATACTCCCACAGACAATAGTTCATAATAGCCGTACGTAATACTTCCACAGACAATAGTTAATAATAGCTGTACGTAATACTTCCACAGACAATAGTTCATAATAGCCGTACGTAATACTTCCACAGACAATAGTTCATAATAGCCGTACGTAATACTTCCACAGACAATAGTTCATAATAGCCGTACGTAATACTTCCACAGACAATAGTTCATAATAGCCGTACGTAATACTTCCACAGACAATAGTTAATAATAGCCGTACGTAATACTCCCACAGACAATAGTTAATAATAGCCGTACGTAATACTTCCACAGACAATAGTTAATAATAGCCGTACGTAATACTTCCACAGACAATAGTTAATAATAGCCCTACGTAATACTTCCACAGACAATAGTTAATAATAGCCGTACGTAATACTTCCACAGACAAGAGTTAATAACAGCCGTACGTAATACTTCCACAGACAATAGTTAATAATAGCCGTACGTAATACTACCACAGACAATAGTTCATAATAGCCGTACGTAATACTTCCACAGACAATAATTAATAATAGCCGTACGTAATACTTAAAGAAAATAGAAAACGCAAGAATATGTAGAAATTAAAACCCTTGGTAGAGATTTGAGAGCGAATAAAAAGTGCGGGAAAAGTGCTGGTAGTAACGCTAGATGAACGGGACGACGCCTCTACGGATTGGCAGATTCGTAGTACTGTCGACCCTCTATTTAACGGAGTACAAGTGGGGAGGAGTGGTCCGTTAGAGCTGATTGTTCGTTAGTGTGAAGGTATTTTCCCGGGGATGTGAAAATATAGGAAAAACTGTGAAATATATGAGAAATAATCACAAACACAGTCAGACAGAGTAGCTGGTTGGGAGGTAAACAGTGACTGGCGCTACAGGCTGGATTTGGCGGGAACACTGCACGGCTCAGACACATTTTACATTTAAGCTCTGACCTAACCGACACATTCTTCAAGCAGTGGATTTTTTGAAGGGTTGAGTCCGCTTGTCCGGTAGCGAATCGAGTCCGTTTAATCCGAAATCCGTTTAATCCGAAATCCGTTTAATCCGAAATCCGTTTAATCCGAAATCTGTTTAATCCGAAATCTGTTTAATCCGAAATCCGTTTAATCCGAAATCCGTTTAGTCCGAAATCCGTTTAATCCGAAATCCGTTTAATCCGAAATCCGTTTAATCCGAAATCCGTTTAATCTGAAATCTGTTTAATCCGAAATCCGTTTAATCCGAAATCCGTTTAATCCGAAATCCGTTTAATCCGAAATCCGTTTAATCCGCAATCCGTTTAATCCGAAATCCGTTTAATCCGCAATCCGTTTAATCCGAAATCCGTTTAATCCGAAATCCGTTTAATCCGAAATCCGTTTAATCCGAAATCCGTTAAACCGAGGTCGACTGTAGCTACATTCAAGCATCTCCACTTGTACTTAGGCGTTCCGTTTGTGCTGTCTCAGAGGAGGTGGAGTGCCGCCCCGTTCCGCTGTGACGTGATCCACGGTGCTATGTTGCATTCAGACAATAAAATGATGGATATTGGCCCATGTTTTACTGGTGGAGGACCGCGGAATATTGCGAAGATTTCCGATATATTATTACTATTATTATGTTGTTGTTTTTTGTCGCGTTTCTATCAGTGCAAAACATAATTATCAAGATTTGTATTATTATTACGTATTATTTTTGTGGCCAATCTGTTATTCTAATTTATATACAGTACAGGAAGAGAAAGAAAGAAAAGAAATGCATAGTCATCCTAATCATTGAACACACAGCAATAATAGACGAGACAGACCTTGACCAAAAAAAAAAAAAAAAAAAAAAAAAAATCCACGAAATCGAAAAACGTGAATAAATATAAGAATAAGAAGAAAAAAGTAGACGCCAGATGCTTCAGATAATAATTGAAAACTGTAAAAGAAAATCAAGAACAGATATAAGTATAGACGTGAGAAGATAATGATAATAATAATAGTAAATAGCGCAGTAAACCTAGGGAACAGAAAACGGGCTGGGATATTCACCCTTCAGTAAATAGTAAATACAGTCAGTACCTCCCAAGGCTTCGAGGAGGGAGGACGTGCGACTTTCTCTCCACACTAGCCTGACAGACACACAAACCTGGCTTATTGTGATGTAGATAATAATGCAACAAACTATAATAGGGCGTTAATATATCTTTCTAAACTGTTTATATGGATTTGTGAAGGGGGAAACTGAAGAAAAAGTTATTATAGTGATATTTTAAAGTGTTTGTTAAAAAAAAAAGTTAATTAGTCTGGTAAAAAAATATTATAGTGACGTTTTTTAGTTTTTGGTTATTGAAAAAAAGTTATCATAGTGACTGTTAAAAAACAACTAATTAGCATGTAAAAAAAATATTATAGTGACGTTTTTTAAGTTTTGGTTATTGAAAAAAAGTTATCATAGTGACGTTGTTAAGTTTTTGGTTATTGAAAAAAGTTATCATAGTGACGTTTTTAAGTTTTTGGTTATTGAAAGAAAGTACAAAAAAAAAAAACGGTATTTGAGTTGGATTGTGTTACTGAGAAAAAAAACAAAAGTGTTTTATTAAGTGTGAAAAAGAAGAAAAAGTAATAGATTGTGTTAACTGAGGAAACAATTTTTTTTTTTTTATAAGGTAAAAGAAGAAAAAAAGTTAATAGTACTGAAGAAAAAAATTGACATGAAGTTTAAAGTAGCTGTAAAGATAAGAATAATTGACTAAAAAAAAAAAAAGTAATAGTGCTGGAAGAAAAATATAGCGAAAAATAATCGCAGCAAGAAAAAATATGATAGTTATAACGAACAAAAAACAAGAAAAAAAAAAAAAGTAGTAATGGAGGAAGAAAATTAGCAATACAGAAAACTAAATTACAGCCAAGAGAAGAAAATTAATTAATATAAAAACAAAAAAACTAGAATTACGAAGAAAAAAAGAAGAAAAAAAAAATAGTAGCTACTGGTGGAAGAAAAAAAGAAAGAAAAATAATAACTCGGCAAAAAGAAGAAAATTAATTAATATAGAAACAAAAAAACGAATTACGAAGAAAAAAAAGAAGAAAAAAAAAAGTAGTAGTGGTGGAAGAAAAAAATCTGAAAAATAATAACTCGGCAAAGAGAAGAAAAAAAATTAATATAAAAAAAAAAAAAACTGAATTACAAAAAAAAAAAGTAATAGTGGTGGAAGAAAAAAACTTAAGAAAAATATCTCAGCCAAGAAAAAAAAAATTGATATAACCAACAAAAAACCAGAATTACCAAGAATTATAAACACAAGAACATAAGAAAACCAGGAAATAAAAGATGACGGGCTATAATAAAAAGCTAATCACATTTTTAATAACAATAACAATAGTCACCATAACAACAACAACCGAAATAATCACAAAAACAGAAGAACCAACAGAACAAGAATTAGAAGACAACACCGATAAAGAGGAAACAGGGGAGACAGGAATAACAGAGGCATGGATACAACACCGCCCATGGTTAAGACGCCCACACTATTACAACCCACACCCACGACCGCCCATACAAGCCTACCACAACCCCAACCCATTTTCTACGCCCCCTGGAACCCACGCCCACCCCAACAACCAGTTTTCTACGCGCCCTCGAACTCCCGCGCACCCCCACACCCCCACGCACCCCCACACCCCCACAAAACCCCAGAGAGATCGAGCTGGGGTGCGATACGGTGGTGGGGGCATGCGAGGTCAGTGGGGAGGTCAAACTGAGGTCAATGGTGAAGGTTATGTCAGCAATGGGTCGCTAATGGAAGCTCTGAATACGATGTGGACTGCAAGGTTAGTGTTTTTATGGGTGACTTTTGTATTGTGGTGGTAGTTGTAGTAGTGGTTGTAGTAGTTGTGGTTGTTGTTGTTGTTGTTGTTGTTGTGGTAGTAGTAGTAGTAGTAGTAGTAGTAGTAGTAGTAGTAGTAGTAGTAGTAGTAGTAGTAATAGTAGTAGTAGAAGGGCATTTACCTATGTTTCTTCATCCATTTCCTTCCTTCCTTCCTTTCTTTTCCTTTCCAACCATACTTTTCTCTCCTTGCTTCTATCACCCTTCTTTCTCTTCCTCCACTAACCCTTCCTTTCTTTCTTCATTCCTTCCTTCTCTTCCTATACTCCTCTTCCTTCCTTCCTTCCTTCATTCATTCCGTCCCTCCTTCCACCAATCCTGCCATCCTTCCTTCCTTCCTTCCTTCCTTCCTTCTCTTACTATAGACTACTCCTCTTCCTTCCTTCCCTCCAGGGTTGTTTGATTTAAATCAAGTTGACTTTAATCATTTGATTTAAATCATGATTTAAATCAAATGATTTAAAAAAAAATCTGATTTAAATCAAATGATATAAAAAAAAATCTGATTTAAATCATAACCTCATTATTTGAAAACGCGAGGGGAAAGAAGGAACATTAAGCCAATGGGCTTTATGAACACCAATTGCATCATTGTAGTATAATTATATCATAATGAGACACAATGAGTGGTGCGGGGAACCACGTATGTGCACTTTGAGAATCATTGTAATATAATGCTATGATAATGAGACACAATGAGTGGTGGGGGGGACCACCGAGGCACTTTGAGATAGCGAATTGCCATGTGGCTGTTTTCACAGCAGAAATATTTTTTCTCAATTATATATATATATTTTTGTTGTACTGTACAAAAAGCCACACTACTATAACCAAAAGTTGAATGTGCATGTTACTGTTGTTTATAAAAAGCCAGTGATATTAACCAAAGTTTAATATGCATTATGATTAGTTATAAAAAAATATAATTCTCTTGTTTAACCGCCGAAGTAATTATTACTACAACAAAATCCCATTGAATCCGATTGCCTTCCCATTGGGAAGTGCAGCCTGGGCCAGCCTAGGCCGGCCTGGCAAACGTCGCGAAAACGCGCTTATAGACACAGGCCTATTGATGTGAAAACGTCCATCATAGAAATATACAATCTGTAAATTCATCTGTATTTCATGTTAAAGGCATTTTTAATTCACTTATTCAATCTCTCTTTAGTTGTAAATATGCTAAACAATATCCTGCAGTTGTTAGATTTCATGTACCGTAGATAACAGTGAAGTCGCCACCTGCAGTGAAGTCGCCAGGCGCCAAATATTACGAATTATAGCATCACTACTGATTTTTATGTGCCACTGAAGATGATACACAGTAGTTTATATCATGACTGTATAATCTACCCTGTTTCAGCATTGTTTTATGCTTTGTAGCTGCAAATATAACTGTTGCGCATTTTGCTTCTCACGTTTTTCTTCGCGCGATGACAGACAGTAAACAGTAGCTTTTCGGGCGACAGGACACAGACTTGCCAGATCTTTCAAACTTGAATAGAATTTATTTTCACGTTGGCAGAGGAATTTTTATATATCCAAGCATCTTCCGCAGCTAATATATAGAGACTTGTTTTACTTTACCTCTAATTTCCCTGAATTCCCCAGAGTGGCGACTCAACTGTTGGGTTAAAATACTAGCTGGCGACTTTACTGTAGTAGGTATAGTGAGGTCGCCACTCGGTTTTATTTTTGTCATTTGTTCATTTATAGCCCTAATATGACACAGATGAAGACACAAAATGACACAAACTTTCCAGATAGCCCCTTCTAACTGTCCTGAAATCATGGATGTACAAATGTAACTATTAACGCCACCACACGTCTGTAATTTGTAAATAACAAAGAAACGTAGAACTGGCGACTTCACTGTTATCTACGGTAGAACATCAAATTAAAAAAAAAAAAAATCGATATAAATAAAATAAATCCGATTTAAATAAAATAAATCGGATATTTTTGATTTAAAAAAAAAAAAAAAAACCACACAACCCTGCTTCCCTCCTTCCTTCTCTTCCTTCCCTCCTTCTCTCTCTCTCTCCTCCTCTTTCATCTTCCCTTCCTTCCCTCCTCCCTTTAATTGCCTCATTCTCCTACCCTCCTTTCCTGCCCTTCCATCCATCTGTCACACAACCATCCCATACCTCCTCCTCTCTTCCTCCTCCTCCTCCTCTTCCTTCCTCTCTGCTTCCTCCTTCTCCTCCTCCTCCTCCTCCTCCTCCTCCTCCTCCTCCTTCTCCTCCTCTTCCTCCTTCTCCTCCTCCTCCTCTCCTCCTCCTCCCCTCCCCCTTCTCCTCTCTTCCTCCTCCTCCTCTCCTCCTCCTCCTCCTCCTCCTCTCTTCTTCCTTCCCCTCCTCCTCCTCCTCCTCTTCCACTTCTTCCTCCTCCTTCCCCTCCTCCTCCTCCTCCTCCTCCTCCTCCTCCTCCTCCTCCTCCTCCTCCTCCTTGCCTCTCTTCTTCCTTCCCCTCCTCCTCCTCCTCCTCCTCCTCTCCTCCTCCTCCTCCTCCGCATCACCTTAACCCCTTTCTTACCCCACAGCAACGCTGGGTCACGTCCCGTTTCCGCAAATACTAATCAAAGTAACTTAATCAAGCGCCCTGAAACAGTGGACCGTAGACGCCCTGCCGGTAAACCCTCACGCAAGGTAACCAAAACTATCAAGGAACTTAAATTACTCTACACAAATGCCAGAAGCATTATTTTAAAGCGTAACGAATTATTAGCATACGTTGTTGCCGAAACGCCAGATATCGTCAGTATCACTGAGAGTTGGGTCAACACAAAAGATAAACATTTATTAGCTGAAATAGCCATTCCAGGCTATAAGACATTCCTAAATTGTCGCACGCATAAAGCAGGTGGAGGTGTCATTCTTTACATTAAAGAAAATTTGCAAGCAATCGAAATCGATAAAGTAAACAAAGATCATTATGACTCAGTCTACGCAAAGATTAAGCTAAACGGTAAATTGCTAACTATTGGGACAATAAATAGTTGTCTCCTACAATTATTGTGAATTAACTACCTCATATAAACTGGAATAAATTCGCTTGGGTAGAGAAGAATGCGATTTATTGGGCGGGGAAGTAAANACGTAATACTCCCACAGACAATAGTTAATAATAGCCGTACGTATACTTGCACAGAATAGTTAATAATAGCCGTACGTATACTTGCACAGACAATAGTTAATAATAGCCGTACGTAATCTTCCACAGACAATAGTTAATAATAGCCGTACGTAATACTTCCACAGACAATAGTTAATAATAGCCGTACGTAATACTTCCACAGACAGTACTTAATAATAGCCGTACGTAATACTTCCACAGACAATAGTTAATAATAGCCGTACGTAATACTACCACAGACAATACTTAATAATAGCCGTACGTAATACTTCCACAGACAAGTTAATAATAGCCGTACTAATACTACACGACAATAATTAATAATAGCCGTACGTAATACTTCCACAGACATAGTTATAATAGCCGTACGTAATACTTCACAGACAAGAGTTATAATAGCCGTACGTAATACTTCCACAGACAGGAGTTAATAATAGCCGTACGTAATACTTCCACAGACAATAGTTAATAATAGCCGTACGTAATACTTCCACAGACAATAGTTAATAATAGCCGTACGTAATACTTCCACAGACAATAGTTAATAATAGCCGTACGTAATACTTCCACAGACAAGAGTTAATAATAGCCGTACGTAATACTTCCACAGACAATATTTTAATATAGCCCGTACGTACAATACTTCCACAGACAATAGTTAATAATAGCCGTACGTAATACTTCCACAGACAATAGTTAATAATAGCCGTACGTAATACTTCCACAGACAATAGTTAATAATAGCCGTACGTAATACTTCCACAGACAATAGTTAATAATAGCCGTACGTAATACTTCCAGATAATAATTAATAATAGCCGTAGGTAATACTTCCACAGACAATAGTTAATAATAGCCGTACGTAATACTTCCACAGACAATAATTAATAATAGCCGTACGTAATACTTAAAGAAAATAGAAAACGCAAGAATATGTAGAAATTAAAACCCTTGGTAGAGATTTGAGAGCGAATAAAAAGTGCGGGAAAAGTGGTGATAGTAACGCTAGATGAACTCGACGACGCCTCTACGGATTGGCAGATTCGTAGTACTGTCGACCCTCTATTTAACGGAGTACAAGTGGGGAGGAGTGGTCCGTTAGAGCTGATTGTTCGTTAGTGTGAAGGTATTTTCCCGGGGATGTGAAAATATAGGAAAAACTGTGAAATATATGAGAAATAATCACAAACGCAGCCAGACAGAGTAGCTGGTTGGGAGGTAAACAGTGACTGGCGCTACAGGCTGGATTTGGCGGGAACACTGCACGGCTCAGACACATTTTACATTTAAGCTCTGACATGACGGACACATTCTTCAAGCAGCAGACTTTTTGAAGGGTTCAGTCCGCTTGTCCGGTAGCGAATCGAGTCCGTTTAATCCGAAATCCGTTTAATCCGAAATCCGTTTAATCCGAAATCCGTTTAATCCGAAATCCGTTTATTCCGAAATCCGTTTAATCTGAAATCCGTTTAATCCGAAATCCGTTTAATCCGAAATCCGTTTAATCCGAAATCTGTTTAATCCGAAATCCGTTTAATCCGAAATCTGTTTAATCCGAAATCCGTTTAATCCGAAATCCGTTTAATCCGAAATCCGTTTAATCCGAAATCCGTTTAATCCGAAATCCGTTTAATCCGAAATCCGTTTAATCCGAAATCCGTTTAATCCGAAATCCGTTTAATCCGAAATCCGTTTAATCTGAAATCTGTTTAATCCGAAATCCGTTTAATCCGAAATCCGTTTAATCCGAAATCCGTTAAATTTCGAGGGTCGACTCGAGGGTCGACTGTAACTACATTCAAGCATCTCCACTTGTACTTAGGCGTTCCGTTTGTGCTGTCTCGGAGGAGGTGGAGTGCCGCCCCGTTCCGCTGTGACGTGATCCACGGTGCTATGTTGCATTCAGACAATAAAATGATGGATATTGGCCCATGTTTTACTGGTGGAGGACCGCGGAATATTGCGAAGATATCCGACATATTATCATTATTATTATTTTTATTTTTTTTGTCGCGTTTCTATCTGTGCAAAACATAATTATCAAGATTTGTATCATTATTACGTATTATTATTTTTGTCGCCAATCTGTTATTTTAATTTATATACAGTACAGGAAGAGAAAGAAAGAAAAGAAATGCATAGTCATCCTAATCATTGAACACACAGCAAAAATAGACGAGACAGACCTTGACCAAAAAAAAAAAAAAAAAAAAAAAAAAAAATCCACGAAATCGAAAAACGTGAATAAATATAAGAATAAGAAGAAAAAAGTAGACGCCAGATGCTTCAGATAATAATTGAAAACTGTAAAAGAAAATCAAGAACAGATATAAGTATAGACGTGAGAAGATAATGATAATAATAATAGTAAATAGCGCAGTAAACCTAGGAAACAGAAAACGGGCTGGGATATTCACCCTTCAGTAAATAGTAAATACAGTCAGTACCTCCCAAGGCTTCGAGGAGGGAGGACGTGCGACTTTCTCTCCACACTAGCCTGACAGACACACAAACCTGGCTTATTGTGATGTAGATAATAATGCAACAAACTATAATAGGGTATTAATATATCTTTCTAAACTGTTTATATGAATTTGTGAAGGGGGAAACTGAAGAAAAAGTTATTATAGTGATGTTTTAAAGTGTTTGTTAAAAAAAAAAGCTAATTAGCATGTTAAAAAAATATTATAGTGACGTTTTTTAGTTTTTGGTTATTGAAAAAAAGTTATCATAGTGACTGTTAAAAAAACAACTAATTAGCATGTTAAAAAAATATTATAGTGACGTTTTTAAGTTTTTGGTTATTGAAAAAAAGTTATCATAGTGACGTTGTTAAGTTTTTGGTTATTGAAAAAAAGTTATCATAGTGACGTTGTTAAGTTTTTGGTTATTGAAAGAAAGTACAAAAAAAAAACGTGTATTTTTGAGTTTGTGATTTTGTGTTACTGAGAAAACAAAAACAAAAGTGTTTTTTATTAAGTGTGAAAAAAGAAGAAAAAGTAATAGATTTTGTGTTAACTGAGGAAACAATTTTTTTTTTTTTTTATAAAGTGTGAAATAAGAAGGAAAAAAAGTTAATAGTACTAGAAAAAAATTGATCCCAGTGAAAGTGTTTTAAAGTGTGTGAACAGATAAGAGAAATTGACTAAAAAAAAAAAAAAGTAATAGTGCTGGAAGAAAAAATAATAATAGCGAAAAATAAGTCGCAGCAAAGGAGAAAAATATTGATAGTTATAACGAACAAAAAACAAGAATAAAAAAAAAAAAAAGTAGTAATGGAGGAAGAAAATTAGCAATACCGAAAACTAAATTACAGCCAAGAGAAGAAAATTAATTAATATAAAAACAAAAAAGTTGAATTACAAAGAAATAAAAAAGAAGAAAAAAAAAAGTAGTAGTGGTGGAAGAAAAAAAGAAAGAAAAATAATAACTCGGCAAAGAGAAGAAAATTAATTAATATAAAAACAAAAAACTAGAATTACGAAGAAAAAGGAGAAGAAAAAAAAAAGTAGTAGTGGTAGAAGAAAAATATTAATACAGAAAAATAATTAATATAACAAACAAACAAAAACAGAATTACGAAGAAAAAAAAGAAGAAAAAAAAAAGTAGTAGTGGTGGAAGAAAAAAAAAGAAAAAAAATAACTCGGCAAAGAAGAAAATTAATTAATATAACAAACAAACAAAAAACAGAATTACAAAAAAAAAAAAGTAATAGTGGTGGAAGAAAAAAAAAAAAAAAAAAATCTCAGCCAAGAAAAAAAAAATTGATATAACCAACAAAAAACCAGAATTACCAAGAATTATAAACACAAGAACACAAGAAAACCAGGAAATAAAAGATGACGGGCTATAACAAAAAGCTAATCACATTTTTAATAACAATAACAATAGTCACCATAACAACAACAACCGAAATAATCACAAAAACAGAAGAACCAACAGAACAAGAACTAGAAGACTACACCGATAAAGAGGAAACAGGGGAGACAGGAATAACAGAGGCATGGATACAACACCGCCCATGGTTAAGACGCCCACACTATTACAACCCACACCCACGACCGCCCATACAAGCCTACCACAACCCCAACCCATTTTCTACGCCCCCTGGAACCCACGCCCACCCCCACAACCAGTTTTCTACGCGCCCTCGAACCCAAGCGCACCCCCACACCCCCACGCACCCCCACACCCCCACAAAACCCCAGAGAGATCGAGCTGGGGTGCGATACGGGGGTGGGGGCATGCGAGGTCACTGGGGAGGTCAAACTGAGGTCAATGGTGAAGGTTATGTCAGCAATGGGTCGCTAATGGAAGCTCTGAATACGATGTGGACTGCAAGGTTAGTGTTTTTATGGGTGACTTTTGTATTGTGGTGGTAGTTGTAGTAGTGGTTGTAGTAGTTGTGGTTGTTGTTGTTGTTGTTGTTGTTGTGGTAGTAGTAGTAGTAGTAGTAGTAGTAGTAGTAGTAGTAGTAGTAGTAGTAGTAGTAGTAGTAATAGTAGTAGTAGAAGGGCATTTACCTATGTTTCTTCATCCATTTCCTTCCTTCCTTCCTTTCTTTTCCTTTCCAACCATACTTTTCTCTCCTTGCTTTTATCACCCTTCTTTCTCTTCCTCCACTAACCCTTCCTTTCTTTCTTCATTCCTTCCTTCTCTTCCTATACTCCTCTTCCTTCCTTCCTTCATTCATTCCGTCCCTCCTTCCACCAATCCTGCCATCCTTCCTTCCTTCCTTCCTTCCTTCCTTCTCTTACTATAGACTACTCCTCTTCCTTCCTTCCCTCCAGGGTTGTTTGATTTAAATCAAGTTGACTTTAATCATTTGATTTAAATCATGATTTAAATCAAATGATTTAAAAAAAAATCTGATTTAAATCAAATGATATAAAAAAAATCTGATTTAAATCATAACACTCATTATTTGAAACGCGAGGGGAAAGAAGGAACATTAAGCCAATGGGCTTTATGAACACCAATTGTATCATTGTAGTATAATTATATCATAATGAGACACAGTGAGTGGTGCGGGGAACCACGTATGTGCACTTTGAGAATCATTGTAATATAATGCTATGATAACGAGACACAATGAGTGGTGCGGGGGACCACCGAGGCACTTTGAGATAGCGAATTGCCATGTGGCTGTTTTCACAGCAGAAATATTTTTTCTCAATTAATATATAATTTTTGTTGTACTGTACAAAAAGCCACACTACTATATAACAAAAGTTGAATGTGCATGTTACTGTTTGTTTATAAAAGCCAGTGATATAACCAAGTTTAATATGCATTATGATTAGTTTATAAAAAAATATAATTCTCTTGTTTAACCGCCGAGTAATATTACTACAAAAATCCCATTGAATCCGATGTGCCTTCCCTTGGAAGTGCAGCTGGGCCACCTAGGCCGGCCTAGGCCGGCCTGGCAAACGTCGCGAAAACGCGCTTATAGACACAGGCCTATTGATGTGAAAACGTCCATCATAGAAATATACAATCTGTAAATTCATCTGTATTTCATGTTAAAGGCATTTTTATTCACTTATTCAATCTCTCTTTAGTTGTAAATATGCTAAACAATATCCTGCAGTTGTTAGATTCATGTACCGTAGATAACAGTGAAGTCGCCACCTGCAGTGAAGTCGCCAGGCGCCAAATATTACGATTATAGCATCACTACTGTTTTTTTATGTGCCACTAAAGATGATACACAGTAGTTTATATCATGACTGTATATCTACCCTGTTTCAGCATTGTTTTATGCTTTGTAGCTGCAAATATAACTGTTGCGCATTTTGCTTCTCACGTTTTTCTTCGCGCGATGACAGACAGTAACAGTAGCTTTTCGGGCGACAGGACACAGACTTGCCAGATCTTTCAAACTTGAATAGAATTTATTTTCACGTTGCAAAAGGAATTTTTATATATCCAAGCATCTTCCGCAGCTAAAATTAGAGACTTGTTTTACTTTACCTCTAATTTCCCTGAATTCCCCGAGTGGCGACTCAACTGTTGGGTTAAAATACTAGCTGGCGACTTTACTGTAGTAGGGATAGTGAGGTCGCCACTCGGTTTTATTTTTTTTCATTTGTTCATTTATAGCCCTATATGACACAGATTGAAGACACAAATGAACAAAATTTCCAGATAGCCCCTTCTAACTGTCCTGAAATCATGATGTACAAATGTAACTATTAACGGGGCCCCCACACTCTGTAATTTGTAAATAACAAAGAAACGTAGAACTGGCGACTTCACTGGTTTTCTACGGTAGAACATCAAATAAAAAAAAATAAAAATCGAATAAATAAAATAAATCCGATTTAAATAAAATAAATCGGATATTTTTGATTTAAAAAAAAAAAAAAAACCACAACCCTGCTTCCCTCCTTCCTTCTCTTCCTTCCCTCCTTCTCTCTCTCTCTCCTCCTCTTTTTATCTTCCTTCCTTCCCCTCCCTTTAAAATTTCCTCATTCTCCCACCCTCCTTTCCTGCCCTTCCTCCATCTGTCACACAACCATCCCATACCTCCTCCTCTCTTCCTCCTCCTCCTCCCTTCCTTCCTCTCTGCTTCCTCCTTTCCTCCCCTCCTCCTCCTCCTCCTCCTCCTCCTCCTTCTCCTCCTCCTCCTTCTCCTCCCCCTCCTCCTCCTCCTCAGATCCAATTTAAACTCCTAACGTCGGATCCGAATTTTTGTAGGGATGACCACCGGGCATTTCTTTCAGTATTAACATCAGTAAGACAAGCGAAGTCGAAAATAAAGAAAAAGTTCTTGATTATCGAAAGGCAGACTTAAAACTAAAAAGAATCTTAACGAACACCGATTGGGAAAGTTATCTCAAAAATAACGACATAAAAGTAGCATGGCAGAATTCACCGGTAAGCTTAACTTTGCAATACATCCCCCATCCGATGCATATAGGCTGGGGAAAAAAACCCCTTAGCAAAACCTATAAAAACAA
>JACEEZ010018755.1:0-2500 GCA_016584305.1 Chionoecetes opilio
TTCCTTTTTTTAGCCCCACCGCCTCCACCCCGCTGGGGGAAAAAAAGGGGGCCAAAAAAGGGGAAACCAAAACCTTTTGGGGTGCCCCTCCCGACCGGGGGGAAAGGAGGGCCCTCCCCCAACCCCCGCCCGGGTCCCTTCAGGAAAAGGGGGTGAAGGAGGCCTTTTCCCCAGCCCCCGGTGCCTTCACGGCAGGGTGAAGGGGCCCACAACCCCCGGTGCCTTACGGCAGGGGAAGGAGTCCCTCACCACCCCGCGTGCCTTCCGGCAGGGGGAGGGGCCCCAAAAAGGGAAAAAAAGGGGCCCTTTTCCGGGCCCGGGGCCTCCCCCCCCTTTCCCCCCGGTACGAGTGAAGGAGGGCCAAACCGGCCCCCGCCCCTTTCCCAGGGGCAGGGGGTGAAGGAGTGCCCCACCACCCCCGCGTGCCTTCACGGTACGGGGCAGGGAGGCCCTCACCCCCCCCCGGGTTTACGGCACGAGTGAAGGCACGCGGAAGTTTTTAGGTACCCGCAGATTTTTCTTCCGTAATCTAATACTCATAAAAAGTGTTTTTACCCCAAAACTCCCCTCAAAAATTATCAAACACATGGGCCCAAGCCGTTCCCACCTACGATTTATTTATATATCATATTATTTCACCTTTATAAACCCTGCACAGCCACATAGGGTATTAGCAAGGGGCATTAGCACCCTTTTTCTCTCAGCACAGCTAAATAGGGTGTTAAAGCAAGGCATTGTCCCCTCATTCCCTCTCTGGACCAAGGCCCCATAAGGGTGGTAGCAAGGCATTCAAACTTTTTTTCCCCCTCTTGCCAGTCAAAATAGGGTTTTAGAAAAGGCTTTTCACCCTTGTTACTTCTTAAACAGACTTCATAGGATTTTGGGGGCAAGATTAACCCTTTTTTCCCTTTCTGCATAGCTAATAGGGTGTTAGAAAAGGCATTTCAACTTTTCCCCTCCTCCCAACCCATAAAAGGGTTTGTTACAAGGCATTGTCACCCTTATTCCCTCTGCAATTTAAGGGGTTTTAGCAAGCAACCCCCCCTTATTCCCTTTGCTCTGGAAATAAAGGTATCCTAGGGTGTTATCAAGGACTGTCACCCCTTATTCCCCTCTCTGCACAGCCATCATGGGGATTAGCAAGGCCCATTAACATTTCCTATTCCCTCTCTGCACAGCCATCATAGGGGTTAGCAAGGCATTGACCCCTATTCCCCCTCTCTGCACAGCCTCAAAAGGAAATTTTGCAAGGCATTAACATCTTATTCCCCTTGTACAGCATATAGGGTATTAGCAAGATTGCACATTATTCCCTCTGCTAGCTATCTTAGGATGTTGCAAGTTTGTCCCCATCACCCTCTCTGCACAGCCATCATGGGGTTTGGTAGAAAGGGCATTGTAAAATGTATTCCCCCCGCACAGCCATAAATAGTGTGTTAGAAGGCATATCACCCTTATTCCCTCGCTGCACAGTAATAATAGGGTGTTAGAAGGCATTTTTTCACCTTTAAATTCCTCTCTGCCCAGTATATAGGAAAAAGGGGGAAAAGGCAAAACCCCACCCTTTTCCCCCCCTGCACAGCCATCATAGGGTGTAAGCAAGGCATTAAACCCTTATTCCCTAAATTGGTACAGCTACATAGGGTATTAGCAACTTTAACACCCTTTATTCCTCTTCTCTGGCATAAGTCATCATGGGGGTTTAGAAAGGCATTAACACCCTTAGTCCTTCTGACAGAAATCAAGGGTTTTTTAGCAAGGCATAAAAACACCCTTATTCTCTCTCTGCAAGCTATATAGGGGTATTGAAGGCACTAAAAACCCTTATTTTCTCGGGCAAGCTATAAAGGTACTAGCAAGGCATTATACCATTCCCTATCTGCACAGTACATAGGGTATTAGCAAGGCATATCATCCTTTTCCCTCTTCTCTGTATCTAGGGTATTAGAAAAAGATTAACCCCTTTACCCCTTCAAAGGAAATTATAAGGTATTAGCAAGGGCATTATCACCCTCATTCTTCACGCAAGCACATGGGTATTAAAAAAAGAATTAACCCCCTTTTTCCCTCTGCACAGCTATCACAGGGTTTTTAGCAAGGTTTTTAAACCCTTATTTTCTCTGTAAGTATCATAGGGTTAGCAAGGCATTTAACATACATATTCCCCTCACTGAAGTATCATAGGGTTTAGCAAGGCCCCTTAGCCCCCCTTATTCCCCTCATGACACCCAATTAGGGTGTTAGAAAGGGGCATTCCCCCTTTTCCCCAAAAACCCATCAAGGGTTTTAGAAAGGGCATTTGTCAACCCTTTTTCCCCCTTTGCCACAGTTCTGGGGTATCAGCAAGCATTTTCCCCCCTTTTTGGCCTCTCGTACAGCATCAAGGGTGTTAACAAGGCAAAAAACCCCCTTTTTCCCTCTTCCCCTGATCATAGGGATTAGAAAGGGGGCAAAATTAGCACCCTTATTCCCTTTCGCACAGCTATAATGGGTATTAGAA
>JACEEZ010018755.1:7500-17500 GCA_016584305.1 Chionoecetes opilio
TTAGTGGGCAAGGATACTAAACTGGTCATATCTATAAAATATTGCTTATATTCACTACAAATCGTCTAATAGCACCCAAATTACAATGGAAATTACGTTATGGGCTTGTGTATTATAGCATGTGTGTAGATGTGGTATTCATGGATGTGTTATGATGCTCACCAAGATATTACAGCACGGGATACAGCAGAAATCAGCGGTGAAATGTGGAGTACAGCGTTCATTCGGTCTACAATCAGCTGTTGAGCGACATTTGTGCCTCGCGCCTCGAAGTGTAAACAAATCCTGGTGCCGCGTGACCCGTGTTATAGTAGCTGGCAGTGTTACCCCGTGTCTCGTGTTTCCTGGCAGTGTTACCTCATAGTGTCCACCCGTGTTACAGTAGCTGGCAGTGTTACCCCGTGTCTCGTGTTTCCTGGCAGTGTTACCTCATAGTGTCCACCCGTGTTACATTAGTTGGCAGTGCTACCCTGTGTCTCGTGTTTCCTGGCAGTGTTACCTCATAGGGTCCACCCGTGTTACAGTAGCTGACAGTGTTACCCCGTGTTGCCCTGGCGACCCGTGTGACAGTGGCTGGTAGTGTTACACCGTGTTACCCGTGGAACGTGTTACCTCATAGTGTCCACCCGTGTTACCGTGGCAACCTGTGTTACTTGGCAGTGTCCACCTGTGTTACCTGGCAGTGGTGACCCAAGGACGAGTATAGTATCCTTGTGGTGATCCGTGTTACCTGTGCGCCGTGTTACCTGACAGTGATTGTCCGTGTCACTACAGTACCTGGCAGTGTCAACCCGTGTCACCCATGTAAGGCTGTGGAGGTACCTCTGTTCTTCACGTTGACAACACGTATGCTGTATGGTAGACTTGCCTTTAATCTAAGTACTGAAGACTACAGATCACACAGCATGCCAGCTATTATATGTACTACCCTAAACACAAATCAATCAATCAATCAATCATTGGGGGCATACGCCGGGGGGCGCGTCGCCTCGCCCACCCTACGACGCCACTCCCGGGGGTCACCACGCGCGAGTTCCCATGCAGGCTCCTTTCCCATACCAAGCAGCTCTCGACAAGAAACATCAACTTGCCCCAGCCACGAGCCTTGTGGGCGCCCCTTTGGCCTCCTCCACGCCGGATTGTCTCTTACAGATACAACCCGATGGGAAGGATCGGCTTCAGGGTAGCGTGCCACATGCCCATATCCGAATTGGCCTGAGGGCTTGCGGGAAATAGGCCTCGATTCAGCCACGGTGCAATCCTGATTTGACACGTTCATCCCAGCGATACCCCATATTCCAAACACTTTTTACCAACATTGTTCGTCTCTTCAGTCACTTTTTAGTGTCCCTCACCCATAAGAAAACAGGGATACAAGCGACTTGAAATCCGGGGTCTTTGTCCTCCTGCACGGTACCGCAACGCCAAATACTCCCGCTGGCGGTCCAAAACACCGGGGGCTATGCCAAATCCGTCGTAACTTCTTGACGTGATCCGCCGTCATTAGGACTGCGCCCCAAAGGGTATGAAAAAACTTCCAAAAATCTCATGTCCCGCCACCGCTGAACGACTGTATTTCCTTCTCTAGTAAGCTCCAAATCCTGGCCCTTTGGGTCTTGACCGGGACCTCAAGTCCCAAAGGCTTTCCCCTCGTGCAGCGCCTCGAGAGCCATCCCCAGGGCCCCAGCGACTCAGAAAGATTTTTCTGCATCTCGGCAAAAACAGTCGTGTCTTTGGGGTTGCCGACGGATCTCCACAATCCTTTTTTATCTACAAACCTTGTCCAATACCCCTCCTACAGCGTTGTAAAGTGAAATTGGGGAAGGGCGCACCCTTGCCCCACTCCTTATTTACAGGAAAAAAGCTGGATACCCTGCCCCACACTTCACGCACTCTAGTCCAGAATACAGACCATTATCAAACCAAAATCCTTGCAGGAATCCTTCGAAATCGCAGAAATCCCCGAGTGTCACGACACTGAGTCAAACGCCTTCTTGGATCAACTAGGCTGCCAGCTCCCCTGTCGAAAATCACGTCGGGGTTCCCCGGGGCACAAGCGCAGAAGGGCCGTTTTTTGACTTCCAGGCGTGAACCCAGACTGCTGAGTCTCGATCTTCACCAATTGCGAATTCGTCAGCATAGTGGGCAAGCACCTTGCCGGGACGCAGCAGTGTAAACCGCGGTAATTGTTGCAGTCCTGACGGTCCCCTTTCCCTTTCCAGATAGGGACGACCAGCCCCCTTTTCCAGTCAGGGGGAAATGGTACCTGATTGCCACACGGCAGTCAGGACAGCATGCAACCCGCGGATCATGGCCTCACCCCCAGCTTTGAGGAGCTCCGCACTGATATTAAAAACACCACTGCCTTTCCACCCTTCAACTTTGCTACAGCCTCTCTACTTCGTCAAGAGAGGGTGCGGTTTCGTCAAGGGGAGGATCGACATCCACTGCCTGTAACCCAGTGGTGTGAAGCTGCTCAGTTGGAGGGTCCCACCGTGAACAACTGCCCAAAAAGTACTCAGCCCAACGAGCCATCTGCCCATCCATGTCCGACACGAGGCGCCCATCTGCTGTTCGAATAGCACTCGCCCGAGAAGGAGACTTGGAAACGAAGCTTCTTCAGGGCTGGGTAGGCGGGTGGGAGGTCATTAGCGTTCAAATGACCCTCTACACCCCTCAGCGACACCCTGACATACCTCCTTGTCTCTCCTCAGGAGGGTTCTAGTCCGGCGTGACAGAGCCCTGTGCTGGTCCCGGTTTCCCAGTCAACCTGGCAGCGCGACTCTCCTCGATTTTCTCCAGCGTCTCCGTCGAGAAAAAACCACGCCTTGACCTCGGGCGCTCCCCAATACCATTCCTTGGCAGCCTGTAAAAGTTTCACGTTTGAAGGTACCCCACATTCTACAGGATCCCCGAGAGCACCCAGCACATCAAAACCCATTTGAGACTGCCCCCGCATACTCATGAGCACATGTCAATCCTTCAGTTTCTCAAGATGAAACACAGTATGGTTACCTCTTGAGATTCTTCTGGACTTGACATGAAGCTTAAGTGTGCACAAAAAGTCTGTGATCTGTTCCCAAAAAACTCAGCACTCCGGTAAACCCTGCAGTTCTGGGATCCTCCAACGAGTACTAATGGGATGTGGTTGATCTCCTTAGCTACCCCTCCGGCATTACTATACCATGTCCAGCGGTGCGCTCTGGTCTCTGATACCAAGAACCTGCAATTCTCAACCTTCTGGACCTTGCAAAGTTCAAAGCAGAGAACTGTTGGTGTTTTGGTACTGGAGCCATGGGGACCAACACCCCAACCTCTTAGCCTTCTCTCAGTGCCAGTAGTAGCATTGAAGTCCCCCAAAGGGGGACAGAGGGAGGGGAAAACCCAACACCACCCTTAAGTAGCATTTTGGGGGGTTCATCTGCCGCTCGTTACCCCCCTTCCCAAGTGTGATGTGGACCATATAAAGTTCAAGCTCTGTCCTACACTTTATCTTAACAAAGTTTAAAAATTTGTTCCCGGGACGGTGTAAAAAGGGTTTCCCGGGTGTTATACTGTGGGGGCATCGTGCGTCAGAGGCAATGATGCTCTCCGGCCTCTCCTTGACTCTCCCAGAGCCGCTGCTATCCCTAAAGCTCCGTTTGGGCTGGGAGCGCCATCGAGTCGGAGCTTAGCGCCCGGTGTTCACCCCCCGGCTTTCTCCCCTTTGTCACGACCCTGGCCCCCGCACCCCCGTCCTCAGCAGCGACCCGTCGGTGACAGGAATTGGGACCTCAGGGGGGGGCATTCAATCTACAAAGGAATCCTACCTCATCAGCTCCACATGGTACATTACCCTTTTAAAACCTTGATGGTAGAAAGGAAAACACTTAAAAACGGGCATTCCCAGGGGGGGAGATAAACTGGTCTTGCTCCCTATCCCCCGATTTTTTAAAATTAAAATGAACTGAGCTTTCCTGCTGATGAGAGCAAACATTACACTTTTTCTTTCCCAATTAGGTTTGAAGGGGCCCCTCATTAACTGCCATCATCATTAGTATTTAGTGATTCAAAATTTGGAGGGCTGCCATTTGCTGTACTCTATGTGTGAGAGTGGTAAACCTATCTCTTGTCTTGCATACCCTGCTGGTTGCCTTGGGCACCCTAAAATTATCCTAATTGCTGTATTTAAATGATTTCAAGGCTTTAGTTTTTCCTTTGTTGAGACTGTTAGGTGCTAGATTTTTGTAGTCTTGATGATCTGTTTAAGGAAATATACCCTTTTAAAAGGGACGGGGACAGACGACCCCACTTTCCCCCATGAAACCCTTCCTTAGAAACCTAGCAAGGCTGACAGATTGCTTCACTCGGTGATTCGTTGTGTCTTTGTTGCAATGCCCCAAGTACACCCATATACGGTAGGTGGGGGACTTCTTCTAAAATTTTCCCCCCCTTGTTTTTTTTAAGGAAGCTTTATTCCCGTGCCGTTTATACACCCCTTCTTTTCTCTGGTATATGATGGGGCCGATAGAGTTCACATCCCCCCAAATGTTCGCAACGCGTTTTTATTTTTTTTGAGTCAGTTTGTACACATGTCATCAGCAAAACAGAAATAAAAACCCCCATCAAATTTGAAAGAAGAAATGTTTATTCAAAAGTGCGTTGAAGAGCATGGTGAAGAAAAACCCCCTGTGGTGTTTTTAAATTCCATGTTTTCCCCCTTGAGTAAGCCCCCCAAAGTAACTCGACTGTGTCTGTCTGTTGGGTAGCCCTTGTACTATTCTGATGATGGCCCCCGAGGTCATTTAGATAGTTGGGATAAGTGCACTGGGGTTAGCTCTATCAAGGCTCCCTTAAAAATAAATAAAAACATTAAACTTTTTCCTTTGCACAAGGGATCTATGAATGCAGTTTTGTGTGCTCCTCCCCAGGAAATAATCCATACAGATTACTGGGAGCTGGAGTTTGATACTATATAAAAAACGTTTAAAGGCTATTTTTTAAAAGCATTTGCACAAAAAGGTGAGAGATATTGGTCTGAGGACCCGGGGTTTCCGGGTTTGGGAATAGGAAAAATAATAGTTTTTTTTTCCGGGGTGTTGGTAGACGTCCCCCCTCCATATCATGTTTAGAGTCGCAGAACAGTTGCCATCATCGCGTAAGGAAGCAAATCCATCGTGGGTGCACCATCCGCCGGGTGCCTAACTTGCCTTTTTTTCCAGGGTCCTGACGAGCTCCTCCTGGGTGATGGGCTGTTATCGGAGACTTAAGGGTCGATAAACCCGGTTTCAATTTTCCCCAAAAACATTTCTTGGCGTTGGGGGCAAGAGCACTTCGAAACCTCGGGGGCAGACAGTCATAGTGGAGGGTCCGCCCACTCCTCATGATTTTTCGTTGCTCTTTTTTGCGGGGTCGGGTGGGGGGCGAGAAGCTTTTTCTTCCCCTTGTACGTTTTTGATTTTCCCTTGACACTTCAGCAAGGGCGTTCTGTGTTCCAGGGTTTGTAGAAAGGAGTCCAGTTTTTTTTCTCTTGTTTTTTCTTTTGACATCTTGCACTTGATGTCCCATCCGCTTGATATGGTCAGGTTGTTATGAGTAGGGTTTTTTTGCTTTATGTTTAAATTTTCTTGTTTTGTCTGTCAATCCGCTGAACGGCTTCACACTGTTTACCATCTTTTCTTTTTTACTCATGTGTTCCTTTTTTCCCCTCCCTGACTGTCATATTAAATTTTTTTACTCTCATTTGGGTGTATTATTCTGTATTGAACTCTTCTGTCGATGAGGCGGTGTAATGTTTATACCAGTTATTCTTTGTTCCCTAATGCGTTGCCTTTTTCTTCGGAACAACGTCTCTTTCTGGACATATCTTCTCCGTACTGTTCAGGGAAAGGATCTCCCCATACACACCAAATGGTCGGATTCAGCGTGTAACCACCCACAGTGTGCTCTTTGCAGGGTCTTGACAGCAGATATAAAAATTTGTTCCCCGGGTAAATTTTTGGGGCTCAGGCCCATTGAGAATTTTCAAACTTTTGGGTTGTTTTCCATGAAAAGACAAGTTTTTTTCCCCCATATTTTTTGGGGCTCCCAAGGCATTATCTTCCGCTTATAATGGTAGGCATTTACCCTATCAAGAGTAGTCACCCATCAAAAGGCTAGGGGGCCATCAGCGAGTTCTAAACTGGCGAATCAAGCATGTTTTTCCGTTACCTAACTTTTGATTTTTAATAAGGATTTTCCCATTTGTTCATATTATTGATTTCTTTGCTTTACTGTTATCACCACAAAGGCGTGTTCAATACGTCAGCTGGGAGTTATTTCCGACATACAGAGTCAACCCTTAGTAACGATTGGGCGGGACTTGTATGCTTCCCTGTGAAGAGCTGAAACCCTCGATCTGTAATTTTTTCTGTGGGGTCTGCGTTTTTTGTAGACCACTATGTCAAGGTCTTTTTAAGGGAGAACTGTTGTACTTCATGAGTTATTTCTAAGCCCTTTTTGTTCCAGTTAAATCTTTAACGGCCTGTTGTTCATCTGCGTCCACATTATTCGTGATAATAGAAATCCTGTTGTTGGTCTTCTCTAGTTTTGTTATCAATCAAGATACCGCAAATTTGGGTGTTGTAAAGGGCGCGATACCTCCCGGGGGTGTTTTTCGTAAAAAACACCCGGATACTTTTTTTTGATATGGGAAATCACGCGGCCATTCGTATTGCCATAACTTCTTCGGCTGATGCAACAAGTTTCTCCTCAAAAGAATCTTGTGGCTGTTGGAAATGGGCTGTGACATTGCTGCAATCTGTGTTGGGGGCACAATACGTTCATTGACTTGTGCAGTGCAACGCAAGGGGGTCAACTTTGACAGCCTCTTTCAATCAGATTTTTGGGGACGCTGGGCGACAACTGTGGGTGGGGGGGTGGGAAACGAGGTGGAGGCAATTTGGCGGGAGTGCTGGCGGTCGTGTTTTGGGATAGGGTGGGGGTGTAGGGGGGGGAAACCCAGGGCTTGTTTAAAACCACGAGGGGGGTGGGAATCCTGAGACTCTGGAGCTTTGGGGCTGGGCTTGGGGGTTGGGGTTTGGGGCTGGACTTTGGGGCTGGGTTTGGGGCTGGGCTTTGGGGCTGGGCTTTGGGCTGGGGTTGGGGCTGGGGTTGGGGCTGGGCTTGGTGCTGGGCTTTTGGGGGTGGGGTTGGGCTGGGCTTTGGGGGTGGGCCTGTGTTGGGCTTGGGGCTGGGTTTTGGGGTGGGCTTGGGGCTGGGTTTGGTACTGGGCTTGGGGGTGGGCTTGTTGCTGGGTTGGGGGGGCTTGGTGCTGGTTGTTTTGGGTTTGGGGGTGGACTTGGGGGTGGGCTTGGGGCTGGGCTTGGGGCTGGGCTTGGTGCTGGGGGGGGCCCGGCTCGGGCCAGGCTTGGTGCCAGGCTTGGGGCTGGGCTTGGGGCGGGCTTGGGGCGGGGGTTGGGGCCAGCTTGGGGGTGGGGTTGGTGCCAGGGTTGGTGCTGATCTTGGGGCTGGGGTTGGTGCTGGCTTTGGGGCTGGGCTTGGTGCTGGGGTTGGGGCCAGGCTTGGGGCTGGGCTTTGGGGCCAGGGTTGGGGGGGCCGGGGCCCGGGTTGGTGCTGGGGTTGTGCCCCGTTGTCGTGGCTTGGTGCTGGGCCTGGTTTGGGTTGGTGCTGGGCTTTGGGCTGGGGTTGGGGCTGGGTTTGGTGGTGGGTGGGGCTGGTGCTGGGGTTTTGGGGTTGGCTTTGGGGCTGGCTTGGTGCTGGGTTTGGGGGGGGCTTGAGGCTGGGGTTGGGGCTGGGTTGGTGCTGGGGTTGGGGGTGGGCTTGGGCTGGGCTTGGGGCTGGGCTTGGGGGCTGGGGCTGGTGCTGGGGGTGGGGGGCTGGGGGGGTGGGGGTGGGCTTGGTGCTGGGCCTGGTGCTGGGCTTGGGGCTGGGCTCGGGGTTGGCTTGGGGGTGGGGTTGGTTGGGTTTGGGGCTGGGGCCCGGGGCGGGGTTACGGGTGGGGGAGGTGGTGCCCCCCCCCCCTTTGACAGAAAGCTCAAAGGAAACCCCCCCGGACCTTACTATAGGTCGCTGGTGCTCGCCCTGGGAGTTAGCACACTTTTGGGGGCTACCCTCCCCGCCAGCATTAATTTTTCTTTACAGACAGTGGCATTACGCCTGCAAAGAACGACACCCGGGCCCCTGCATTTGTACTAGTGTGATGCCACCCACATTGCCAATAAGTTAGGTTTTGGGAATATATTCTTCATTTGATTTTTTCTCCCTCTTTGGGATTTTAGGGTTTTGTGGTATCTCACTTCTGACCACCAAAAGTCTTACCAACTTACTTTTTTTTTTCCAGCCAGTCCCCCAGGACGGGGACTTTTTGCTATCCATGTAAATTTGGTGGGAAGTAACAAGCCCTTGATTATGATTTTTGGGGACTTTTGGGGAGGTAGGCACCACATTACTGAATCCTTTGTTGTCAGTTTTAGTTGATTTTTCCCGGAAACACTGACAAAACCTTATTCCTAACCTTTTCCCAAATTTGGGTTTTACTTTATAGCCAAACCCCGTATGGCGTTTTTTGACCAGTTACACTTATCATCCTCTGAAGGTTGGGTCGGGGGGAATTAATTGGGGATACCAGACTTCCTGAAGAACATGTCGCGGCGATCTGGGGTCTAGGGGGGGGGGGGAGAGAGAGAGAGAGAGAGAGAAAGAGAGGGGAGAGGAGAAAAGGAGAGAAGAGGAGAGAGAGAGAGAGAGAGAGAGAGAGAGGAGAGAGGGAGAGAAGAGAGAGAGAGAGAGAGGAGAAGAGAGAGAGGGAGAGAGAGAAGAGAGAGAGAGAGACAGAAGAGAGAGAGAGAAGAGAGAGAGAGAGAGAGAGAGAGAGAGAGAGAGAGAGAGAGAGAGAGGAGAGAGAGAGAGAGAGAGAGAGAGAGAGAGAGAGAGAGAGAGAGAGAGAGAGAGAGAGAGAGAGAGAGAGAGAGAGAGAGAGAAGAGAGAGAGAGGAGAGAGAGATGAGAGAGAGAGGAGAGAGAGAGAGAGAGAGAGGAGAGAGAGAAGAGAGAGAGAGAGAGAAGAGAGAAGAGAGAGAGAGAGAGAGAGAGAGAGGAGAGAGAGAGAGAGGAGAGAGAGAGAGAGAGAGAGGAGAGAGAGAGAGAGAGAGAGAGTATATACGGGCGGGAGATTTTCTCTGAGACAGATCTCGTTAAAAGTGATAGCTAGTTCAGCGTTTATTATCTTTTTCAAGATATTTTCTCTTTGTCTTAAGAGTGTCTTTTTCTCTTTAGTAATCAATTTTATGAGTTCGCCGTAGCTTGTCATTTTGCTGTATCGCGATTTCGGGTCTAAAAACCTTTCTTCAGCAGCATGTGGAAGCTGTTTTCTTCTCAGTTGTAGAAGTGAGCATGGTTTAGTTGTGGCGTCTGTGTGTGTGTGTGTAGATTCGTCACCCTTTTTTCGGGTGACATGGGCTCTTTGCCTGAAGGCGGCCCATAGGTGATTTCGAGAAAAAAGAAAAGAAAAAAAATAGTAGAAAGTAATGTTATGAAGCTCTCGACCTCACCCTCCCGGGAGGTCTAACTTGGGTGCCGAGACTGCCCGTTAGATACGCCCCGGGCTGATTGGGTAGAGAACTCTGTGTTGGAAAGTAGCATACTCGGTGTGTTCAGCAAAGGATGTGGCTGCTTGGTAACATTATCCTGGTTCTGAGTCCAGTCCACCTACAGCTAAGAAGAGTCTGGCTCACCGCGCAAGGCGGAGTGTCAGATGCACCTCACCTCTGCTTATGTGAGCGACTCAGGTAGGTGGCGGTGGTCATGATTCAACGTGGTGGAATGTAGTTGGTGACCATGTCTATTAGTGATAGTATTGATGTTACGTCAATCATTTATGGTGCTGTGTCGTAGTGCCTTTCCATGAATGGGGCTGTTCTTGTGCAGCTCGCTATGTAGTGTTGGAGCGGATCATCAACAAGCCAGTCGCAGTGTTCACACTGGACTGGTGTCTCGTTTACCAGGACTGGCCAGCACTTGTA
>JACEEZ010018755.1:22500-30063 GCA_016584305.1 Chionoecetes opilio
CTTGCAGTGTCATAATTATCTTCATGAGATGGGGGGGGGGGGGGGGGGAGAAAATGTAACCATTAGGATATGGCTGAGTGCTCTCGTCCTATATACGCCATGTCAAACAATATGCATATACATATACAACAAATAATCATCCACCGATAGAATACTGTACCATCATTAGACCCTTGAACGTTACCTATTTATCAACACGGTATTTGGTCATTTTGCACACACTAAAACGTCATTTCGGCAAAAAGCAATTCGCCCACACGCTGGAGGCATCTCGTCAACATTAGATTACAGTTGTAATATTAATCAATCAATCAATCATTGGGGGCATACGCCGGGGGGCGCGTCGCCTCGCCCACCCTACGACGCCACTCCCGGGGGTCACCACGCGCGAGTTCCCATGCAGACTCCTTTCCCATACCAAGCAGCTCTCGACAAGAAACATCAACTTGCCCCAGCCACGAGCCTTGTGGGCGCCCCCTTGGCCTCCTCCCCGCCGGATGTCTCTTTCAGATACAACCCGATGGGAAGGATCGGTTTCAGGGTAGCGTGCCACATGCCCATATAGCCGAAGTTGGCGCTGACGGACTATGCAGGTAATAGGCCTCGATTCAGTCTCACTGTGCAATCGCTGATTTGACACGTAATCATCCCAGCGATACCCCATGATTCTGCGAAGACACTTATTACCAAAGGCATTGATTTGTCTCTTCAAGTCACTATTTAGTGTCCATGTCTCACAACCATAGAGTAAGACAGGGATCACAAGCGACTTGAAGATCCGGATCTTTGTCCTCCTGCACAGGTACCGACAACGCCAAATACTCCCGCTGAGCGAGTCCATAACACCGTGGGCTATGCCAATCCGCCGCAAGACTTCTTGACGTGACCCGCCGTCATTATGGACTGCGCTACCAAGGTATGTAAAACTTTCCAAGATCTCAATGTCCTCGCCACACGCATGAACAGACTGTACTGCTTCATCTAGTAAGTCTCCAAACACCTGGACCTTGGTCATGAGCCAGGAGACCTCAAATCCCAAAGGCTTTGCCTCCTCGTGCAGCGCCTCGAGAGCCATCACCAGGACCTTCAGCGACTCAGCAAAGATTACTGCATCATCGGCAAAAACAAGATCAGTGATCTTGGTGTTGCCGACGGATGCTCCACAGTTACTTTGATCTACAACCTTGTCCAATACCCAGTCCATACAAGCGTTGAAAAGTGATGGGGCAAGGACGCACCCTTGCCTCACTCCTGTATTCACAGGAAAGAAGCTGGATACACCTGCCCCACACTTTACAGCACTCTCAGTCTCAGAATACAGACCAGTTATCAAACCAATAGTCCTTGCAGGTATCCCTCGAAGTCGCAGAAGATCCCAGAGTGACTCACGATGCACTGAGTCAAACGCCTTCTTGAGATCAACATAGGCTGCAAGCATCCCCTGTCAAAAACTCACGCGGCGTTCCACCAGGACACGAAGCGCTAGGATACGGTCCGTTGTTGACTTACCAGGCGTGAACCCAGACTGTGAGGTCTCTGAGGCTTCCCCAGATGACTGCGAAATTCGTTGTCAGCAATAGATGGGCAAGCACCTTGCCTGGTTACGCTGAGCAGTGTAATCCGCGGTAATGGTTGCAGTCCTGACGGTCCCCTTTCCCTTTCCAGATAGGACGACCAGCCCCCTTTTCCAGTCAGGGGGAATGGTACCTGATTGCCACACGGCAGTCAGGACAGCAGCAACCCGCGGATCATGGCCTCACCCCAGCTTTGAGGAGCTCCGCACTGATATTAAAAAACACCAGTTTGCCTTTCCCCCCTTTAACTTTGCTACAGCCTTCTTGACTTCGTCAAGAGAGGGTGCGGTTTTTCGTCAAATGGGAGGCGGCATCCACTGCCTGTAACTCAGTGGTGTGAAGCTGTTCAGTTGGAGGGTCACCGTGAACAACTCCCCAAAGTACTCAGCCCAACGACCCATCTGCCCATCCATGTCCGACACGAGGCCCCCATCTGCTGTTCGAATAGCACTCGCCCGAGAAGGAGACTTGGAACGGAGCTTTTTTCAGGGCTCGGTAGGCGGGTCGGAGGTCATTAGCGTTCAAATGACCCCTCGACATCCTCAGCGAGACTCCTGACATACCTCTCTTTGTCTTTTCCTCAGGAGGGTTCTAGTCCGGCGTGACAAGAGCTCTGTGCTGCCCCGGTTCCCAGCCAGCCTGGCAGCGCGACTCTCCTCGATTTTCCCAGCGTCTCCGTCGAGACAAAACCACGCCTTGACCTCGGGCGCTTCCCAATAACTCCTTGGCAGCCTGTAGAGTTTCACTTTTAAAGGGTATCCCACAGTTCTACAGGATCCCCGAGAGCACCGAGCACATCAAACCGATTTGAGACTGCCACCGCATACTCAGAGCACATGTCAAGTCCTTCAGTTTCTCAAGATGAAAACAAGTAGGTTACCCCTTGAGATTCTTCTGGATTGACATGAAGTTTAAGTGTAGCAACAACAAGTCTGTGATCTGTTCCAAAGAACTCAGCACTCCGGTAAACCCTGCAGTTCTGGAGGATCCTCCAACGAGTACTAACGAGGATGTGGTCGATCCCTTACCCTACCCTCCGGCATTACTATACCATGTCCAGCGGTGCAGCTCTGGTCTCGGGATCCCAAAAAACCTGCAATTCTCAACCTCTGACATTGCAAAGTTCAGAAGCAGAAAAAACTGTTGGTGTTTCTAGTACCGGAGCCATGGGGACCAACACACAACTCAATTATTAGTAATATTAAGAGGGTAAGTATATAAGAGGAACACAAGAACTTGCTTTGGTAAGATTGTAGTCTTATCCCGCCCTTAGTGGGGTTTTTTCTCCAGACTCTTCACAGATCCCTTCAGATACCTCTAAACGTAAATATAAAGTAGGGGAGGCTATGCCCCCCTTCACAACCCCTGCCCCCCTAAACGACAAACCTTGGCCCCCTCAAAAATATTATATGGTTATTACTAACTAACATCACTAACCATAGGTCATAAAAACCCTCCTAGGACCCCCCCAAACAAATAATTACTAACTGGTAAAATTCTAGTTCTCTCCCAGTCTTAGGTCTCACTAAGAGATTATTGGTAATGTTATAGTGAGGTTAGGTTACTTCGGGGAGTGTTGCCATAATATCAATTCTTATCTCGTTCATAATATTTAAACATAACTGTATAGAATAAATATCATGACCTCACTATGACTTCATGAAAGTAGCACCACTCATACTTGATAACATAGATAACAATTATATACTGTTATGACCAGCTGAATATTGTAATACCAATGATATCTATTATTTTAGTTGAGGCCATACGTATCAAAAGCAAAGTCACCCATTTATTTATGTAATTTTACTATTTAACTTCAACAACACAAAAACCTATAGCTACAGAATCCTGAATATTTCATGGTGACATTAATGTGATTTTTATATAACTAACTCACTAGCACTTGGTAAATTTAGCTGATTTTCATGGTACACTTGTTTTCCTTGACAATCGGCCTCCACTGGTCATGGGTGGGTTTGCTCGGAGCGCGAGTAGCAAGTCCAGTATAGAGTAGTCTTTGGTAAAGGTTATATTAGGTTCAATTGTTTTCTTTTTTTTTGTCATTTTTGCCAAAAAAAAAAAAAAAAATTGCAACAGAGACGGTTAACAGATTAATTCAAAATATATCAAAACTCACCAGAAAAAAATTGTTTCGTTCACCAAATGAAGTTCGGTGTTCATCTGGAATTTAACCCAGTTTTATAACACACTAGCCGCAAAGCCGCCCTCCGGGCGGACTTTTTGGCTAGCTCCTGCGGAGGGCTATTGGTGGGCCTTTGGCCCACCACCTGGTGGGCCGGACTCTCCAGATAGCCCCTTCTAACTTTACTGCAATCATGGATGTAGAAATGTATGTATTCCCCCCACCCATTCACTCACCCATTGCCCATCACCCCCCACCCATTCACTCACCCATTACCCATCACCCCCCACCCATTCACTCACCCATTACCCATCACGACACACCCATTCACTCACCCATTACCCATCACCCCCCACCTATTCCCTCACCCATCACCCATCCCCCCAACCAAACATCCCCCACCCATTCACTCACCCATCACCCCACACCCATACCCATCACCCCACCCATCAATCACCCATTACCCATCACCCTACATCAAGGTTTCCTCAATTCTCGCAACCCACTTTTTTTCCACAAATTCTCGCTAATAGCCTGCTAAAAAAAAAGAGAAAAAAGTGATCGGATCATCTCATAAGGGGCTTAAAACCTTCCCCTGGTCGACCTGGTTCCAAAAATGTGCCAATGAGGTGATTGCGCCACGGTGGGCGGAACCTATACCACCACAAAACACACACACACACACAGACAGACAGACAGACAGACAGACACACTTTCGCTTATATTATTATAGATTTAATACTCATAAGTAATGAAAATTCAAAAATTCCACATCAAGTAAAACCCATGTAGTCCACAATAATTTAATAGTCATTATTTTAAATTATACATTGCAGCAAAATTACTCCTCAGCAAAAACAACAAAAAACAAACTTAAGTAAAGAAAACGCATTACCCCCCAATAACTAAATATACTTAACTTACATGCATAATCTATACATCAAGTAGTGTTAGTCATTGACAAATTATTCCCCCATTTATATACCCCTTTAGCACATCATAAATTATACCACATATTAATCATTTGATAGGTTTGCCAAAAAGATCCTCCAAAGTCTGGTAGGCATACCTGTGTCTATAGTGTTGTGTAAGGACACACTGCTCCACCATGTGCCTCTCCGTCTGCACCTCACCACACCTGCACAGCCGCTCCTCCAGCGGTAAGCGGCCCCGCCCGCGCCTATTCCAGTGCCCAGTCTCTACTACTATGTGACCGTAGCTTAAGGTGTGGCCAGACACTCGAAACCTTGTAAATTATATTTTATGAAACCATTTAATCGGTTGTCTGTGAGTGTAAATGTCGTGTGTAGTTAAAGTAGGGTTAAGATCTTGTACACAAGACACCTCGATGCATTTGATTCTCTAACACAACTTTTTTAGCTTTCTAACAACACAGACACATATGGGGTTTCCTCTCATTTCAATCAATATTTGGGACCTAACCCACCTTACCTACTACTTACAGTTCCAAGCTATTAGTGTAATTTATATCACAGAAATCTAAATCACAATCTGAAATGCAGACAGGCACTATTAAAATAGGGTCAAATCTGTCGCATATTTGAGTACAAGAAAAGGCAAATAACGGAAACGTCGCCAAACATAGACAACTTGCCGAGCGGTATCTCTAATATCAAAATATACTTTAACACAATATGCACCCGACCACCGACCAAAATCTACAGAAATAATACATAAGTTAATGATTATAGATGTCTTTGTATAATATTATATACTGTAATGTGTAATGAATTGACCAGAAGACATTAGTTACACAAATGCCATTTTTTTTGGGTGAAAGTTTAATTAAGCGTTTTAGGTTCTATTTCGGTATTGACGGCAATGAACTGTTAGTAACCTGCTACATAACCAAAATATAAACCGCAATACACCAAGACGCATACCGAAGAATAAAATTTATACCCAAAATAACAGAAATAAAGCTTTTCTTTTCTTCTACTATATATGATGTCATTTAAACATAATATAATTTCCTAAGCTAATACTAACCAACAGTTCCCTGTTAGGATTCATACCTTCCCAACGGTACAATACCCTAGACAAAGCTGATACAAGGGTTGACTTATAATTGAATTGGAATTAACCTGTTATAATTTCTCTCGTATCCCCGCTGAGGTCGTTGATAATGGGGTCAGCAGCCATGTTTGTAGCCATCTCCCAGCTGTCCCCCAAGCAGATGGCAACCTTGCCTGCATATAATTGTCCTCAAAAAGAATGTCAATGCACTTTCATTCAAGATCCTAGAGTCATGCACTGATTCCTGGCCACTTGGATACACGTTTATATATCTTTAGTCTGCACCACACTAACTGTATGTTCTACTATGGTAGTTTTTTTCTGTTACAAAGTCAACCTCATTTCCCATGGGGGGCCATTATTTCTCACATGAGTGCAGTCTTCACCCCAACAACACCGGGAAAATGTTCAAGCTGTAAAATGCTTCCCCTGCTTTCAGGATCTCATCTCATCATGGCGCTCAAGGGCAATTGGATAAACCTGCAGGCAATCTGTGGAACACTTGAGGCCGCCAGAGTTTGAGTACTTGCTCTGGCTAACACTACTCCGTCACTAAAAGGACGAGCCAAACTCATCGACCGGAACACAGCTGCATTTTTCCTGTATCCAAAATAAATCTCAGAGTCTGATCACCCTAGCATCCTCACGGGGGTGAGAGAATCTTCCTTCTCAATTGGATCTGTGTAGGTCCCTCCTTACCAAGTCCGTCACATACTCGATACCAAGCACGGTCCTAGGCCTTGTAAATTTTGAAAAGATTCAGCGTCATATATAATTAGTATGTCCAAAGGACAGTCTTCCGCACTCAGATAAGTGCTGGGGGAAGCTGTGGGTGTTCCTGAGCAGCGTCCATGTTGACACTTTTCCCTAATATTAACTTTGGTATTAAGGATTTAGAAGTCCTCGCCACCACTATTAAGTTGATACCAAACTTACAGTAAAGATTGTTAAGAGTGAGTGAGGATAAACATTAAGTGTGGGAAGTTAAGCGTAAAGCGGGAGTTAATACCAAAGTGTTTTTAGTATTAATTGTAAGTGAGGATAAACTATAACTGGCCCCTGCAACATTTGAGGACGCTTGGCCGTGGCTGATGACCTCGATACCTCATCCCTCAATCGTCATCGTCAGTCGTCATCAAGACCCTCATCAGGTCCTTGGCCCATCCTTACAGTGACCAGTTGTGTGATAGAAATGGATTATAATCACATGACCTTCAATCACAGACAATTTCCTGGTCCTCGAACACTCATCCTCGTGACCAGAAATTACATGTTTATGCGTCTATACTGGCCTGGTTGATTCCCCGCCGCGACATTCCCGGCCCTTGCACTCAGTAGCCCTGAACTATTAATGTCCATTACCCTAACTGTAGCATAGAACAGATGGAATTGTGCCCCCCAGCAATTGATATGCTAATCGAAGAAGATCACCTTTCATCAAGATTTTATTTGGTAATACATGCCAACACCAACACAGGAGGCCGACGAGAGGGAAAACCCAGGCACGCGCCACGATATAACAGGTGACGGAGAACAACGCTGTTTTAAAGTTTTTGTACTTTCAAAATGGCCCTTACATTCTCCTCAAGAAGAATTCACTGTTGTTTTTTTCTTTATTGGTAGAGCTTGAACATCTACGTGTAGGTTTAGAATTGACGTAGAGATTGGCTAATCAATGCAATTTTGAAAGAGAATAACAAATAACCGCGTTTTTTCTGTCCTGCACTTTGTGTCGAGACAACTAAGTCGCCCACACAAGCCTAGTTTCATAACTTCTACTCCAAGGTCGTCACAACGTGTCATTGT
>JACEEZ010018755.1:31122-48629 GCA_016584305.1 Chionoecetes opilio
AAGCCAACCTTAACACGTATTGACTCAAACATTTGTTAGGAGGTAGTTAAAGGCATGTACTTTCCCGCAGACCATCATAAAAAGCAATCATTGTAATCCTCGGAGCGTAGAATAGCGTGACTTGAGTAGCCAGAGACAGTCACCTGCCGCTGTGAGGCACTCGCCTGGTTGTTCCTCTCACTCTGGGCATCACACACAGGCAGCTGACAATAAGTGCGCGTTTTAACATGATTACTGTGGTAAAATCGACTTCACTCCAGTGTGAAAACCGGACCTGGTGTTGGTTTCCAGGGATCAGGGCTTGGGTGAAGAGACTGCAAAACTATAACGGTTTACTGACTGGTTATTTAGCACAGAGGGACATAATGGCCATGCTAGGGAGTAGTAGGCCATCAGTAGCAGTGCGCTCGGTCAACTACCCTCTATATAACGTGATTTGTAACCTCATTGAGAACCTATTGTTTACCTATACCCTTATTGTACTGGTAGTATAGGCTTTGGGGAATACAATGGTGTGCGTTACTCCGTGTGTGGCTGGGGTGGCGCGTACCCGGTGTTCCCTCTTAGCTCCTCAGATATTACATAGCAAAGGCAAATAATACTGAAAACACATGTGATCATTCATAGTAAATAAATAAGATTTTAAAGTATGATATAAGATTAAAAGTACCTTCAAAATATAACATAATAATGTGTGCAAACGCAAAATAGAACACAACCTTGACAGTTTTTATTTGTAGAAAAAAAAAGATAAAAAATCATAAAAATACTCATATATAATATATAATTAATACATACACTATAATGCATAATTAAGTAGCCATAGAATATACAAGGGCTCCGCCTCTCATGCCGCTGTCACCACTGAATCCAAGAAAATATGTTGTCCAGTTCTTCACTGCGTACATCTACAGCAAGCCTGTGCAACCTGCGGCCCTCTAAAGGCCCGTCCACACTAGGCTTTACGATGCGCAGCGTAATGCTGGTACTCGATTTTCGCGTTGAGTGATGCTGGGGGCAAATCTAGCGCGGGGCATTTCTACAACTTAACCCCTTGAGGCCCAGAACGTCATTTCTATTGTAATTTGGGTACCTTTAGACGCCTTTTATATAAACACTTTTATAGATATGACCTGTTTAGTATCCTTGTCCACTAACTCATTTTGTATATTCAGTTACTTTTCCTGATTTCATGACTAACAACAGACGATTTTTTATAACAAAGGAAAGGTCTGGCGTGAAGGGCAGTGTTGCCAACCGTAGGGACTAGGGTACCTTTATAAAGAGGGTAACGCCATTCATAGGCCCTATGTTAAACGCTACTGGGCGCCATATTGGTGCCAAGGCCTCGCCATTCACCCAAGACCCACGGAAGTTCTCGGTCTAATTTTGCTTCCTATAAGCTAGTGTCATCTTTGTCATGCCGTGCTGCTGCTATGCTGTCGGATGTCACAATAGGGCTGAGAAGGGTTTTAAGCTCAACAGATTCCCTACAAGCCCTAGACGAAGGAAATTATGGACTAACAAAGTCAGTCGTATGGAATGGACACCTTCTCGTTCATCACGTTTGTGTCAGGTATGTTTCATTGTTGTGCTGTCAGACACTAGTACATCAGAATATAAGGAAGCAACAAGAGGCTGGTATATAGACATACACGTGGTAGTTCCTGTAATACGTATGCATCAACTACAGCCACTTTTCATTCCTTTCCTATGTTTGTTTTGTCTTTTCTCAAAACAGCGGCCGCGGCCCATCGTCTCTGCACTAACTACTTGGTAACTGAGTCTATTCAAGGTGTATTAGGTGTTCCAGTTCACTCTTATTTACCATGTAAGTTATTATAGGATATAAGATAGACGAGGATTAAGGAAAATTCATGCAGCCTTTGATTAAAAGTTACCAAGGCCAGAACTACGTTAGGATATTTCATTCGCTTATTGTTTTATTTCCTTTGTAATGATGATAAGGTAAATATGCAGTTTCAACCAATACTCCCTATTGAGCAATGCTCTCCTGGCATAACTGAGGGGGCTGCACCCCACATCCCCCCCTTAACCTAACCTGGGCATTGAGTACGTAACCTAACCTCACTAGGGGTGGTTTCGCCCCCCGGGACCCCCCCTAGGGTTATTTTTTCATTTCCGACGGCTGTTATATGGGTTAGAAAATATTCCTTATGATAAGAATAAAACGTTCAGGAAACTTGAAACCACCGATCGTGTATTGGTTTAACTGCACTTATACCGATGATAATATGTAGTATTCTAACACAAAGTCCATACATTACTGAATTACAATGCAGTATGAATTTAAAAAAAACACAATTAAGACTAAGGCTTAAACTTTAAATCAGCTGCAGTCTAATTGCTATAAACACAAGTATAATTGCAATTGCACAGGTTTGAGATCATACTGGCTAAGTTATCCATGAGGATTAAAGTATGATACATTACACCAATGTTTCTAAAAATTTCCATGAAAAGAAAACATCACCATACCTCATTTTTGCAATCATGCTATTTAGTTTAGGGCTTCTTAGTCTGTCTATAAACCTGTTCCCAAGATTCCTTATCACAGTGTCCAGTCTCCCTATGTTCTTATATATCAATGTGGTCACGCATGTCACTGCCAATCCAGTGTCCAAGCTATTTATGCGAGTTAATCACATCTAGGTTTGTACCATCTAGGAGGATTTATCCAAAATGTTCATCTTTATATTGACATTGAAAATGCTTTAAATGCTTGCATTGAAAATCTAGCTTTTTTCTTTATTGACATTATTTGACATGACTTATTTCAAATATTTTTCATTCATCAGTAAGTTTTTGCAAACAAAAAGCAGAAAATAAGAACATAACAAAATCATATTTGTACATAATGTACATAATTTGTACATGTTTATGGAAACAACACATCCAGTTTTAATATTTCTCGGATTTTCACTACGTATGTTCATTAATGCAAAAATAAATTATATATATAATATATATATATATATATATATATATATAAGATGCCAACATATTTTTTTGATGACTTCACTTATTCTTCCCTAATAATGAAATCTTACCTGCAGCAGCCTTTGAATTGTCCTAACACTTTGCAGGAACATTTTGAGGATGATCAATTTGAAAACAAGAGAGCAGATGGCAAATGGTTGCTTAAATGGCCTGCAGTAGCGACCCTTTTCTCTCACCGCTGTATTCCCAAGCATAGGAGATCTCCTGTTAAGCGAAACCGCGCTGGATCTTCTACAGCGGAAGAACATGTGAATGTTCTGTTGGATCACACATACTGTGACATGCAACCAAGAGATAAGACATTGAATTCCAGTAAGTTTTAATTACAATGATATTACTTCATTAATAATATTACAATAATATAGTTTCAATAAAAATATTATGACAATAATATTGACAAGCCAAATACCCACTAATTTCATATATTGATGATGAGTACTCCTCTCTCTCTTCCTCTCTCTCTCTCTCTCTCTCTCTCTTTCTCTTTTCTCTCTCTCTCTCTCTCTCTCTCTCTCTCTCCCCTCTCTCTCTCCTCTCTCTCTCTCCCCTCCTCTCTCTCTCTCTCTCTCTCTCCTCTCTCTCTCTCTCTCTCTCTCTATATATATATATATATATATATATATATACATATATATATTATACATATAGTAAACACTTGATAAACCGAAGCAATTGGGGCGAAGGGTCAATCGCAATATCCGATAGTTCGGTTTATAGGATGATCGGTTGTCTACCTCATAAACTGAACAGAGTTGGGTTTATGAGGGGCGTCGTTTGGTAATATGTATTCAAACAAAGTTAACCGTAGGTAGGCTGGGAGTACACTGTAACACGTAGGATGAGAGACCAACCCAAACGTGGTAGTCCACACACAATGAGGACAGAGTGTAAACAGAGGGCGCGCGGCCGGTGTCGTGTGAGCAAAAGTCTGTTTACGAGGGAAAGTCCGTTTACTAACAAAGACGTGTTATCAACAAAGCCGGTGTTGTGTGAAATATTGTCAACGCGCGAAATCCTGTACACCAATCCATATTTCACTGGTTTTACAGCTTAACTGTTGCCCTGATACCTGTTACAGGCAACATTGAGGCTCTAGCTTTCCATGAGAACACTTATAAATAGTAATAGATAATAGATGCACTGGTATTCAGACAAAGGATAATAATAACACCTAAAAAGGCTTTACTGTTTGACGTGGATTTTTTAAGCTTTTGAGTAGGTATTATTACTTGTTAGTGTTCTCATGGAAAGCTTGTGGCTCTATGTTGCCTGGTACATGCATCAGGAAAGCAGTTAATCTATAAAACCTGTGAAATAGGGAGGGGTCGACAGGATTTCGCGCTTTGACAATATTTCGCACAATACCGGACCGGACACAAGCAGAGCGCATTAAGGCCGGTTCCCACTAGCACGCTTGCACGGCCGCCGTACAACAACAATGAACAGCAATGACGTCACAATACAGTCGACCGCACCGTCGTACTGCTGTACGGCTGCCGTACAAAGTTAAAATCAAGTCATCTCTCCCGCTCGGCGGTGGCCGCTCGAGCGAAGGTGCAAACTGTGCCCAGTTACCACTACAACCACTCAAGCGGTGATGATGGTGACGTCATTGTTGGGCGGTGTACGGCAACGGCGGCCGTAGAAGCGGGCTAGTGGGAACCGGCCTTTACTCGATTCATGAATGTTTTTCCTATGAAAGAATAAAAACAGTATACCCTCCCCTAGTTTAGCGGACATTCAGTCACAAGTGACAAGACTTACACACGGTACCGTGTGACAAGCGGTCTGGCTTTGTTTATCAACACGTCTTTGTTGGTAAACGGACTTTCCCTCGTAAACAGACTTTTGCTCACACGACACCGGCCAACATGTTTGATCGGCTCACCAATCGCCGCATATGCCGACCTAGAGTTTGGTATATTAGAGGCTTGTTCGAAGGCAACACGGTGTTTGGTTTATCTTAAATTTGGTTTAACGAGGTTCGGTTTATCGAGGGTTTACTATATATATATATATATATATATATATATATATATATATATATATATATATATATATATATATATATATATATATATATATATATTAATTTCATTGTATCTATCAATACAGTAAACCCTCGCTTTTACGGACCTCGATGTGACGAATTTCGGCTTTAACAAACTTTTTCTGCCAGTCCGATAGTGCGGGGATTTACCGAATAAATTTGGTAAATGCGGGGTTTAGTTCAGTGGTGGGCCGGCCGAACATGTACAAGCTGGTTGGACTGTGGCAGCGAAAACAAAGCTGACCGGGTGGTGCACCGTAACAAACCAAGCTTGTTTTATGCCAAAACCTCGGATCCATCGCATATACCAAACTTTAGGATATAACGTCACCCCCTTCCCCCCAATTGGCTCGTTATAGTGAGGGTTTACTGTATATATATATATATATATATATATATATATATATTATATATATATATATATATTATATATATATATATATATAATATATATATATATATATATATATATATATATATATATATATATATATATATAAATATATATATATATATATATATATATATATATTATATCTCTGGCTATCTAACTACCAGAGCTGGGCACTTCCCGTACCTCTGTCCTACCTCCGTACCTCCGTACCTACGGACTTCCAAACTAGGTCCGGAAGTCCGGAGGTACGGAAGTTTTTCAAAGGTACGGAAGTAACAGGTACGGACCTGCGAAATTTTGGGTCCGTACTTCCGTACCTGATATTTTCTATGATGAAAAAAAAAAAAAACGAAGACGAAAAAACAGTCCACAGAATAACTTTCACGCGTTTTGGCGGGCAATTTGCCACTAGCTGTCAGCTGATCATTTCCTAAGGCGAGATCCGTGCATCTGTGGTGCCTGGTAAACACCAAACGTGCGGCATCAAGCTCAAGATCAACAACGTTTTATGTTTACAGTCACATCACCCGGCAACGCGTTTCAAAGTTTTCACTGCTATTGCTTACTGTTTAGTGTTTACAACTAAACATGGACAAATACGTGAAAAGAAGTGATAGCGACAGGAGCAGGAGTGTGTCTGGGGATAGTAGCTGTAGTAGTGTGAGCTACAGAACCAGCACGCCTGCACCATCTGCGTCCAGAACCCATACACCACAGGGGACGTCAGATATTTCTTTGTCTGACGTGGAGCTGGACTCCTCCCAGCTGTTCACCCAGGACATAGAGGGAGAGTGGGACTGAGCAGGAGGATCAGAGGAAGAGGCAGGAGGGCACCAGACAGCTAAAGGCTGTGCTGTGGCACCTTGAGAAGTAAGACAAATCTAACTGTTCTATTGCAGTATTTTACTAATTTAATATTTTTAAGTTGACATCTTATGATCTTAATAAGTTAATGTTCTTATCGCCTATCGCATCGTGTCAATTAAAACTTTAAAAAATTGCAGGTTCTTTGTCTTTGTCCTCAGCAACATAAACTTTGAGCAGCTGGTGTTTGTGAGGGGCAACATGCACCTCCTAGGCTAGGCTCCTAGGCTAGGCTCCTAGGTGTTTTAATAGTTATAGGATACAGGTACGGAGGTACGGAGGTACGGAGGTACGGGTACGGACAGAACAAAGTAAAATAAGGTACGGAAGTACAGGTACGGACGACCCGCGTCCCGAAGTACGGAAGTACAGGTACGGACTACCCCAAATCCAGGAACGTGCCCAGCTCTGCTAACTACCTACGTATATAAGAAATATTCACGTATTGTAGATATTTGTAATGAAATTAATACTATATAATCTATCAGTCTATCTAAATATCTAGCTTTTTCTGTTTGCATAACTAGTTAAGTGTAAATTAATCTATCTATACATGTTACCTATCTGATTTTCATGATCAATATATATATATATATATATATATATATATATATATATATATATATATATATATATATATATATATATATATATATATATATATAATTTTTTTTTTCTTTCTTTCTTATCTCACTCATTTCCTTTATTTTATTTTTAGGTGAAGACAGTAGCCCGGAGAGTGAGGATTGTATCCTAGAAGAAAATGGTGTCCATGAAGCAGGGCCATCAACCCTAGAAGAAAATGATAGTGTCCATGAAGCAGGGTCATCAACAGTTATGAGGCTGAGAAATAAGATCATTAAACTAGAAGCCAAAGTTAGAAACATGAGAAGAATAAACAGCATAATTCTGAAGGCAAAGGTGATGCAGGAAAGAAAAATTTCTAGGTTGCTCAAACCAGATCAACTTCGGGCTCTGACAAGAGGTACCACGAGAGGGCTTCGGTGGTCATCAGCCACGGTGAAGAAAGGTTTACAACTTCGATTTGCATGTGGTTCATCATCTTACAAAATGCTTTTGAGTGATCAGTATCCATTGCCCTCAGAAAGGACCTTGCAAAGGAGGATGCAAAAAATTCCATTTCAGCCTGGGGTTCTTGGACATGTTTTTGACATGCTCAAAATTAAGGTGAAAGAAATTAATGATAAGGAAAAAATTTGTTGCCTGACACTTGATGAATTATCACTCACGCCGAGTGTAGAATATGATGTAAATAATGGTAACCTTCTAGGGAATGTGACTCTACCACAGCACACCGGAAGTGCTGACCAGGCTCTTGTATTTATGGTAGGGGGCATCACAACCCGCTGGAAGCAAATAGTCGGATACCATTACACAAGCAGTCCCACTGATGGCACTGTTTTCAAGGATAAAATTTTTTAGATGTAATTCTACATGCTAATGACTTTGGGGCTTCATGTTAATCAGTTACTTGTGACATGGTAGTGCTAATCGTGCAATGGGGAGGAGTTTTGGTATTCATTTACAGGCACTGTCACACTGTTCACAAAATTCCCCATCCACAAGTTCCTGATAATTGGCTTTACTTTTTTGGCAGATGTTCCGCATGTCTTCAAGAACATTAAAGCAGCAATTGTTAATGGAAACATGTTCAAACTTTCTGATAGCACTGTGGAAAAGCACAAACTGAAATCCAATGTGGTAGTGTTGAGCCACTGAAGGATCTTGCAAGGTTTCAGGAAGACCTGCAGTTGAAACTTGCACCCCAAACTAAAATGGCAACATTATGCCAGGCCAATTTTGATAAGATGAAAGTATCTAAAGCCACACCTGTTTGAAGTCATGATGTTAGTTCTGGTATAAGGTATTTGGTTAACAAAGAGGGAAGGAAGGAGGAGTGTCTGACAACAGCATGGCTGATTGAAATACTTAGCCATTGGTTTAATCTTAAGACCAGTCGGCATCCTGTATTGAGACTTAGTAGATTGGACCCTAAAAAATATGAGGAAGCTGTAAATTTCTTACAAGAAGTGATTCACATCTTCAAAAGTGTAAAGATTGGAATCAGGGGAGATTGGAAACCCATACAAACAGGAGTAATTATTTCAACATACTCTGTTCTGGAGATTCCGTTCTGGGATGTCCCCTTAACTGTCATCCCGCTGCAATCACCCTGGCAGGGTGTAGCGTCGTATCCATCTGCACAAAACCTACACTGTCTGCTCAATATTCTGCCTCCAATGACGACATACCTCTCCAAGATCTTGAGGATCTTATCCGCCAGTTTCCCCGTCCTTTTTTTTTTGGGAGACATAAAGGGGCGCTTTTTCTGTGGGGGGTTTTCCCCCAGAAATCGTCGCGGTGATTCTCCGTAACTCTTTAATGGCAAAAACCTAAATATAAAAACACTGAAAACCAAACATTTCCTTCTCAGACGGGAACTTGACTGCTATTGACCTACCTCTCAGTCCACGGGTCGCCCCGACTTCTCAGGGGAGGGGGCCGTTTCTTCGGGGAAGTACCATTACCCCATACCTTAAAGCAGTGTCCCGCCCCCTTCCCGATGTCTCCCAAAAGGTTCCTTCTCCGTCAGATGGGGGGGCTTTAAAAAGGCTTGTGTTTTTAAACATCTATAGATGATTTTCCCCAAAAATGATGAGGCCGTAGATTCTTTGTGTCTCGAACCTTTTTGCACCTCGCTGGCACCCCCACATCGATTTTTTTCTTCCCCGACCTGTTCCGGGGGGACTCAGGACTGACGCAGCGGGGAGCCCCCACCCCCCCCGGCAGAGACGAAATACTTTTCGCGGCCAATTTCAGTAGACCAAAAATATTTTTTCACAGGTCAAAGCTAATAGACGGGCTATAAAAGGGGCTCGTCCTCCTCTTGGGGGGGCTTATTAATACAAATTGTGCTTTTACCCCGGTGCCCAAGGTTTGGAAAAAGAGTGGGGAAAAAATGAAAGGGGAAGTTTTCCATCCTCCCCCCCCAGTTCTATCGATTAAGGGGAGCCCCGTGGCAGACCCCTTTGCTGTAGCAGAGAATTTGTTTCCCATTTTGGTCAGGGGGCGCAGACAGACCTTGCGTCTCCAAGTGCTAGGGAAAGCCCTGCGACAAGAACAAAAGGGGCATAGATTTTTCACCCAGAGGGGGGGAATTTTACAATGTTTTTTTTACCCCTCTGAGCTATGTAAGCCAGAAGGTTTGGGGACTTTTCCCCGGGCCCAAAGATGATGTACCATATCGATGCTCTGTCATCTCGAGATGAGGTCTAGATTTTTTGTTGAGCATCTAAAATGGGATCTGGTTTAAAGGAACCTTCCCAATAGCTGGGGTGTGGCGGTGGTGATCCCGATCCCTAAGCCTGGGGAAGGGCCCACTCATACCGACGAATTTTCCGCCCAAAACCCTAACTTCTGTGTGTTAGTTTTCGAAAAAATGGTAAATAGTGACTTGTATATTTTTTGGAAGGGAAAACTTTTTCTCCCTTTTCTCGTTGGGATTCGTAAGCATCACTCTATAGGGAAGCGTTTATTTCCTTAGAGTCATCCTATGCGGGGCATTCGCCTTCGACAACACCATGTGACCATCTTTTTTCACCTTAAAAAGGCTTACGACACGGTTTGGGAGACACGGTATATCGCAATCTCTGAATTTTGGGGCTAAGAGGCTTTTTGCCTGTTTCCCTCCAGAGTTTCCTACCCAAACCGGGGTTTTTTAAGTTCGAGTTGGAAACTTTACTGTCTTCTGAACACCCCCTTCCAGGGGGCATCCCCCAAGGGAGCGTCTTGAGGTAGCTCTGTTCGTTGGCCCTCAAGGGTTTTTTGATGTCTGCCAGAGGGGATTTTTTTACATTATCTGAATGATTTTCTTTCTTTTGCGCTTCCAGGATGTCGGTTGCAGAAGAAAATTCAATTGCTATTTATAAAGTTTGTGAAAGGAGACGAATCGTGGCTTCCGGTTTTCTCCAAGAAAACTGTAGCGGGTTTTTTTTTGCGAAAACCCTGGGTTATCCCGACCCAGACCTGTATCTTTACGGGAAGGAATACCATGTAGGGGAAAAACCCGGTTTTTAGGACTCATTTTTAACAATAGACTGACTTGGGGACCTCCCTTCGTGCTCTCAAGAGACTGTCTCCACCCTGGACTATAAAGTCCTCTCGCACACCAGCTGGGGGGTATCGCGCAAAATCCCTATTTACCCCGCTCACTTATCCTTCGAAACTTGAATATGGATGTGAAGTTACTCCTCGCCCCACCCCTCGACTGCGGTTTGGATTCGGTACTCTGCTGGTTTCCCTCTGGCAACCGGGCGTTTTGGTCATCTCCCTCCCAAGTCATTGGGGGATGCTGGTGTCCTCCTTGATTTCAAAAGCCAGTCCTCCCGTTAAAATTTTGGTATCGCCTCCAAAGCCTCCCCGACTCAATAGTTGCCCTCGTGTTTGTATTCAAAGGGTCGCAACTTTACCATGGGCAAAAAGCTTGCCAAAGCCCCCTTTGGGTTTTCCGATTGACCTATTATGGAACCTATCCTTCCCCGCTTTACGGGGTCTGCCCCCAAGGCCCCACGACAGCGGGCCATGCTTCTCCCCCAAATGTCCTTTTGCAAAATTCCGCTCTCAAAAGGGTCTTACCTCCTCAGGCGAGGTGCCTTTTTAGACCACTTTTTTCACCTCGAGTTTGGTCCCCGTCTTTCTGATGGGTTTAAATCAGACGAAAGGGTTGGTTACGGTGTCGTATTCCCATGTTTAACAAAAGGGGTCAGCCTTCCAAGGGTTTTATCTGTTTTTACGGGTGAAAAAAGTGCTATTTATATCTCTCATGATTATTTTTCCCCTTTCCCGGGTTTTCTTTTTTCAATTTTTAGTGATTCTTGTGTGCTCTTTTAAACACTATGTAAATTTTTAAATTCCCCCTCCGCTGGTCAATGCCCTCCTGAATGGTTTATCTGCTCAAGAGGCAGGCCGGACGGTCAGCTTTTTGTTGGGGACCCGGGAATGTAGGTGTTGCCGGTAATGGGAAGCTGATGTTGGGAAAAGCTGCAGCTAGAAAACCAGCTTATCACATTTTGCAGTGCCGGCTACGGAAACCGCGCTCGGCAATCCATAGATCTTTTCAACAGTTGGCAGGAACTTTTATTTTATAGGGCAAAATAACTGGCGCCCATCCGCCAAAGTATGAGGATGGAGCTCTGCGGTCTCTCCCCGGGGATGGGGGGCTGCCTTGGGAATTCGTATTGGTACATCCCATATACTCATGGTTCCTCATGGAGGGGGCACCCTTTTTACGTGATGATTTTTTTGGGCCCTTAAAAGTGCGGCACTTGCTGGTCGAGTTCCCATCTTGGGGACCTACGTGTGCAATTTTTTTCCGGGTCGCGGGCGACGGTGCTTACCGTCTCTCCCTGGCTTGGAGAGAGGTGTTTTTTCTCCGGGGCACGAAGTCATACATTTATTGAGGGGCTGGCCTCTCAAAAATTTTTGATGTTTTTTTTATTAAATTTTTTGTTTTTTTTGTACTCTTATTCTTTTTTTATTTGTTATTTTTAAAAATTTTTATTCTATCTTTAAAAATTTGTTTTTTTTGTTTTTACTTTAAATGTCCTTCTTAGGCAGCTCAATAACCCCCCAGTTGCGGCGCCTTAAAACTAAAATCAATCCAAATATTTCAAAATACTCTGTTCGGGTTGCAGCGGATCTTTAGAGCTGACCATCAAATCTTCTCACATCAAAACTGACTCAAGACTCCTGAAAATGTATTCTCACTTGTACGCATGGGAAACCTTACCCTCCCCTTTGATTTCAAATATGCTTGAAAATTTTTGTATAGCTCAGTTATGACAGTTCCAGTCAGGTAGTTACGACAAGGGGAAGGGGAGTTCATCTCAGACTTTTTAGATAAGGAAAGGTTATGTTCCGGGAGCCTGAAGTTTTCCAAATCAAATTTTTTAAAGACAATAACATGAAAATCCATGGGGAGAGCAGTAGCTTTATAAATTGATAGGGTATTTGTTCACATATCAAAAACAATGAAAAGACTTGTGAGCAGTGCTTAAGGGAAGTTATAGCTGCACCCACTCAGGCAGCTCACTCAGCAGAAAGGACTTCCCGCGCTAAAGGAATTTTAAAAAGGAGGACTTGTTGTAGTTTCGGAAAAAAGTCTATGACATGATCCTCAAAGTAACTTGTGTTCAGGAAAGTCCATGATTATTTAGAAGGAGAAGCTAATGTTAAAAGAATGCTTTGGGATGAGGCGAAATCTCTACCAGAAATTTTGAACTCCCCACCTGCCATAATCTCAAGAAGAAACTTATCACAAAGTTCATTAATGCTCGCCTTCATTTTATTGCAAGAAGAAGAATGCTGAATTAAAAAAGATACAGGAGAGGAAGAGGAAAGTAGATCTTGGTAGCCAAGTATAACAATGAAAAAGTGGCAAAAAATATCAAGTAGCAGTCATGACATTTGAAAAGACATACTGTAAAAAGTGACAACATGATAAGCAGGGGTTGTACAACTTCTGTATCACTGAAATATAAATTAGCCATATGTTTTCTTTTCATAAAATACTGTGATTTTGCAATTGTACAATAATGTGATATGTTATATGTATGTATGTATTTGTTCTTACAAATTTGTATTCTCACACCTTTTAATTCAAGCCCTTTTGTGCAATTTATAATCATTCTCCCGTTTAATAGGATCCTTTTGGATGTGAGTGTAGAGCATCTTCCTGGACTATTGCCCTGCCGGACATTTTCCTCCCGGTATAGATTCCCCCCTGGACGCATTCCCCCCTGGATATATTACCCCCTTAATACCCATGATGTTCAATATTGTATAAAGATACTTTGTATAAAAAGTAAGCGATAAAATTGCCAACATCTTTTTTAAAAATTTCTACTGCCTAGCCATAATACTTTACACAAGGGGTTTGTATTGTTTTTGTTTACCGTAATGATTCTGAGAACTTTCTCATTGCCATCGCAAACTATTACTGTATCCTGAGTATTTTATAAGAATGATCTCACACTTTTTGGTGATTATTGACTAGCCTTCCATATTCATATTCATCCCATATCTATGTGCAAGGGGGTATATGGAGAGTGGCTATGATTAAGTTCAATTCTTTGGTATTTATTTCCACTGCATTGATTACACTTCTGGTATATCCTATTGACCTGCTTGACATGAAGTTCTTTACTTGTTAGTATCATTCCTTCCTTTTTCCCTTTTTTAAAAGCTTTTTAAAGCCCTACTTCCTTAGCCTCTTTGATTAGATATTATCTAATTCATATCTCCATGTCTTCATCAGATTTCAATGTTTTTTGCATTTCTTATCATTTCTTTCATTATCATTTGGCTATAAAAAGTTCCCCTTATTGGGCCTGTGTTGCCACATTCATACATACTCTTTATCCAAATTACAATTTGTATTAAATCTTGTTTGCCTACGATTATTATAGATTTGCTCCTGCCCCACTGTATATCAACAACCTACCAGCCCATACCAAAAACTTCTTTAATTTTCCTACTAAGCAGTAGCTACTTTCCTTTATCTCATTGTTTTTTTCAGTATTTGTGCAAACGTTTTTGCGATATACATTTCTAACTGCACAGTTTATCAACTGATGCTTCCAAGCTCTTTTTTTTTCTTTTTTCCTAAAATCTTATTGGGTCTTTTATAACTTCCTCATCGTGTTTAATATATATATATATATATATAAATATATATATATTATATATATATATATAGAGAGAGAGAGAGAGAGAGAGAGAGAGAGAGAAGATGAGAGAAGAGAAGAGAAGAGAGAGAGAGAGAGAGAAGAGAGAGAGAGAGAGAGAGAGAGAGAGAGGAGAGAAAAGAGAGAGAGAGAGAGAGGGCCGGGTTTTAGACCTGTGGAGGCCACCTGGGCAGCCCCTGTGGGGGAAGCCCCGGCCCCCTTTATTACAAAATTTTACAAGTATATGGGGTGCTGAGCAGCTGGGGGGTCCGGGTGATTTTTTTTTTTTTTTTTTGCCATTTTAAGCGCCTTTTGAAGCAATAAGCAAAGCTAAATTGAGAAAGTATATTGCTATAGTATATTGTGACAAAATTGGGGTACTCATGATCAAATTGGGTAAAGATATTTTTTTTTAAGTGGACACAGCTCAATGAAGTATTCAGATTGAGAAGTAACACGTTGATGTTGCGAGACTGAGTTGGGTCATCCTTTTTTAACAGTGTGGAGTATAGGAGTAGCCTAAGCCCCTTTTTTCTGATATTTGAGCTCACTGCCCTAGAAATTTGATCGAAATGCAATTTACTGACGGGAGTTACTTACAAGGTTAATTTATATTTAATGAGTGTTTTTCTTATATATATGAAGTATATGAAACTTTGACCTCAACCACTGGCTTTAGCCTAACTACAGTCGATGCCATGCCTACCTAAAAAGAGGCTGTTGGCTTCCGATTAAAGCATCAAGGCAATCAACAACACTAGCTAGGCAGTTGGATATAAGATAAATGATTAATTGATTAAAATTAAGGCTTCTTGATTAAAATTTATTTATTATATAAATATAAAAAGAAGTATGGTAAATTCTAGTGTTTGTCATACGCTTCCCCCTTCCCCAAACAAGCTTGGAACCTGTGGGAATGCGGGGTTTTCGGGAGGGGAGCAAATAATGCGTCGGAAACACGCATTTTTGGAGATATTTTAAAGAGCCAAAATACCCTAGATCTAGAGTAACTTTATTAGATCTTGAAAAATTTTACCTAACCTGTTTGCGAGGGGGCTCCGTTCTCCTTGACCTCCCAGTAATCTAACCTAACCTAGCGGGGGGCTCTGCCCCCCTCGACCCCCGTTAATCTAACCTAACCTCTTAGCAATAATCATAACGGGGGGCTCCGCCCCTCTAGACTCCCCGGTAACCTATCAAAATTTTACCTTACCCTAAGTGGGAGGGGTGGGGGGATGGGGAAACGCACTCCGGTTATCATTCTGTTGTAAGGATCGTCAGGTTCACACACTCTGGACTTAGAAAAAATGCAATCTATTTTCCATAGATCTAGGAATTTTGACCACTTATACATACTACAGTCCTAACTCAAAAACATGTGGTTGCCACGCATCTTTTGTACCCCAGCCAAATATCCAGCATTCCCCCAGGTCCTCAGCTTTTGTTTTGGGGGGGAGGGGGAGTAAAGGGGAAACAGTAGAATAATACCAGTAAATAAATAAATAAGAACAAAAACTGATATATGTGGAAGCCCCAGGCCCCAGTTAGGCATTTTTCCCCATTTTGTGGAGGCCCTTGATTGTGGAGGCCCCTAATTGTGGAGGCCCCAGGCCCCAGCTAGGCATTTTTCCCTATTTTGTGGAGGCCCCCTGATTGGGGGAGGGCCCCCCGATTGTGGAGGCCCCCTGATTGTGGAGGCCCCCTGATTGTGGAGGCCTCCTGATTGTGGAGCCCCCTGATTGTGGAGGCCCTTGATTGTGGAGGTCCCCCGATTGGGAGGCGCCCTGATTGTGGAGGCCCCCTGATTGTGGAGGCCCCCTGATTGTGGAGGCCCCCTGATTGTGGGGGCCCCCTTATTGTGGAGGCCCCTGATTGTGGAGGCCCCCCCGATTGTGGAGGGCCCTGATTGTGGAGGCCCCTGATTGTGGAGGCCCCCTGATTGTGGAGGCCCCCTGATTGTGGAGGCCCCCTGATTGTGGGGGGCCCCCTGATTTTTGGAGGCCCCGATTGTGGAGCCCCCTGATTGTGGAGGCCCCTGATTGTGGAGGCCCCTGATTGTGGAGGGCCCCTGATGTGGAGGCCCCTGATTGTGGAGGCCCCTGATTGTGGAGGCCCCTGATTGTGGAGGCCCCCTGATTGTGGAAGCCCCCCGATTGTGGAGGCCCTGATTGTGGAGGCCCCCTGATTGTGGAGGCCCCCGGGCAGCTGCCCACTTTGCCCACTCCTAAATCCGCCCTGTATATAGAGAGGGTAAAGAAAAAGAGAGAGAGAGAGAGAGAGAGAGAGAGAGAGAGAGAGAAGAGAGAGAGAGAGAGAGAGAGAGAGAGGAGAGAGAGAGAGAGAGAGAGAGAGAGGGGAGGAGAGAGAGAGAGAGGAGAAGAGAGAGAGAGAGAGAGAGAGAGAGCGGCCGCCGCCCCCGATATATTTGTTAAGGCTAATTTTTACATGCTACTACGCATTTATCAGACAAAAGAAATATAGCAATGGAAAGCTAATATAATTCTGCTTCTATCGATATAGTCCATGCTATAAGTTGTCCCATAAAGTTTTACATGACGACGAGTTTTAAGTGAATGTTAAGTTCATGCAGATTTCTTCAGTCTCATAATGACCTTTATTTAATGTGTTTTACTATGTTTTATGTGATAATATTATAGAACAAACATTTCCGAAGATAACAGTCTATCCTTTATACATGTATAACATGATATACTGCGGGGTCATGCCTTGAGAACTTCCCCGGGTCTTGGGTGAACGAAGAGGCCTTGGCACCAATATGGCGCCCACAAATCGAGTTGTCGCTACTCTATATAATACAGGTACTCTAGTAGGGACATGTCCCTAAACGTCAAGGGCGTAGCCAGGAAAAATAATTGGGGGGGGCCACCCCTCAATGATGGTTGAGGGTTGGGTGGCGAGCGAAGCGAGCCTTATCAGCTGGGGGTCTGGGAGGCGCTGTAAGCCCCCCAGAGCATTTTTTGAAGATATGACTTAAATGGGGGCATATTGAGCCCTATGGGTGGTCATTTATTGGTTCTTTGCATGATATTCAATATAGTAAAATTGATGAAATTATACGATAAACTCCTAAAGAAGATGTGTTGAATTGGGGGGGTGGGCATGGCCCCATTGGGCCCCCCTCTGGCTACGCCCTTGCTAAACGTAGGGACTTTTGACAATGTGTTAAGGGCATAGGGACGTAGGGACGCCCAGGCAAAATTCTTAAGAACGTAGGGATTTTTGACAATCATCAACAATTATAATATGAAAATTAGCCAAAAAATCATATAAATAAAGATAAAACTAAATTGTTTATTTTATACAATGATAAAGTCTCTCCACTTTTTCTTTTTCTTCGATGAAAAATAAAGAAAACCTGCTGAAGCACGTATCTCAGACGCGTATTTATGGAGCCATATTTATTTAGCCTGTA
>JACEEZ010018755.1:49425-85017 GCA_016584305.1 Chionoecetes opilio
CACTCTACCTCCGTAGTTTGACTTAGAAAACATAGACAATGGAAGATTGGCGAGGAAAGCTAAAATCTAGAAGAAAAGAGCGACTCTCAAGAAGAAAGCTCCCAAGAACACTTCAGATCAATGTGAGTAATCACTTAGGTGTTCATAGCATTCAGTCATGGACACTTATGTCTCCGTGCAATATAATACAATATTGTAGAATGAGGAACAGGTTGTACACCATTTCGCCATTTCCCTTCACTGTATAGATATTCACATGGTACTACGTAGATAACAGTGAAGTCGCCAGTTCTACGTTTCTTTGTTATTTACAGACGTGTGGTGGCGTTAATAATTACATTTGTACATCCATGATTTCAGGAAAGTTAGAAGGGTCTATCTGGAAAGTCTGTGTCATTTTGTGTCTTCATCTGTGTCATATTAGGGCTATAAATGAACAAATTACAAAAATAAAACCGAGTGGCGACCTCACTATACCTACTACAGTAAAGTCGCCAGCTAGTATTTTAACCCAACAGTTGAGTCGCCACTCTGGGGAATTCAGGGAAATTAGAGGTAAAGTAAAACAAGTCTCTATATATATTAGCTGCGGAAGATGCTTGGATATATAAAAATTCTTCTGCCAAGGTGAAAATAAATTCTATTCAAGTTTAAAAGATCTGGCAAGTCTGCGTCCTGTCGCCCGAAAGGCTACTGTTTACTGTCTGTCATCGCGGGAAGAAAAACGTGAGAAGCAAAATGCGCAACAGTTATATTTGCAGATACAAAGCATAAAACAACGCTGAAACAGGGTAGATTATACAGTCATGATATAAACTACTGTGTAACATCTTCAGTGGCACATAAAAATCAGTAGTGATGCTATAATTCGTAATATTTGGCGCCTGGCGACTTCACTGCTGGTGGCGACTTCACTGTTATCTACGGTAGTAAGTGAAGAATATTAGGCAAGGTCAATGTTTAACTCGTTATATAGTATACAATACATTTTCTGATCATCATTAATCTGGTCCCTAAAGTTGCACTTTATAAAAAACGTGCTATGTGCATTTCTTGTTTCGCCTTTTTTTATTTCCTGTAGGGACAGGCGCGGCGATAATGGCACTGTACGTAGGGACACGTAGGGACTTTTCATGATTTCTGCAGAGATATTTGGACCAAATATGAGTGTTTGAGTTGGCAGCACTGCGCCAGGGTTGTGAACTGTACGATAATTATCGTATTTGTACGATAATTTGACTATCCGTACGATGTACGATGCATGATTGAGAATCGTACACGAAAATACGATAATTGACTCACATATATAATTACATTATAAAGTCATACAAAAATTGTCATCGCAAAAAAAAAAAAAACATTTGTCGCTGTCAACTTCCGCGAGAGAGAGGAGAGAGAGAGAGAGAGAGAGAGAGAGAGAGAGAGAGAGAGAGAGAGAGAGAGAGAGAGAGTTTTAAGTTTGACTTTTGGTCCTTTGCAAGACATGGATTTGGAGCGTTGCTTGCCGCATTAGAACGCAGATTGTGAGAGGGTATTTAGCAAGATTAATTCCTTACCAAGACAAACGTAAGAAACTGACTTCTAACGGGAACCCTACTTGGTTCTTTTTCCCGCAGCGCAGTGTGTAAGGGAAAGGCAGATTGTGTTACTTGCATCCCTACACATGATATGATCAGTCGATGACAACTGACACACTATCATTATAAACGCCAGCTGACACAGGGCATAAAAGAATAGAGGAGGAACAGGAATTCCTTTCTTTTGAAGATGATAGCTATGTAGAGTTCTCGAGTTCAACAGCTTCTTTTGAGTCATTATATGTGTTGCTAAATATATTTTTGTTTTATTTAATTTAATTTATTTTGAAAAAAATAAATTAACATGGAATTTTGTGTCATGATTGGATATATTATATTTTGGTGAAAAGAGAAAATATTTTTATACGTGGAATGCTGAATTCAATGATGTATATAGTTATCTACTGACTATATTATTTTAGCTAAGGTTGTACGATAATCTAACCGAAAATACGATAATTTTGGTGGCTCGGTACGATAATGTGGGCTACAAAAGTTCACAACCCTGCACTGCGCGCGCTGCGGTACCAAACCTTCAGTCTTCCACGAGCTGTCGGTGGGAGAGCAGGCTCGCTCGGTGTTCACCTCGCTATGCAGTAAACATTCCTACCGGTGGAAAGTTTTGCTGCTGGTGTTTCACGAGTTTCTGCCAGCACCTCTGCCCTTGTTAAGAGTCGCTTCACAGACTATCGTATGCCCATTACATGAGGGGGTCACTTAGAGGGGTACTCGAAAGGTCTGTGGAGAGGGGCCGCAGGGACTCTGATAGCCGTGGTTTAGTCCCGAGAGGGGCAGCGTCAGGGCTGGTACGACGCCGTTTAAACGGCGGCCTGTTTAGCCCTCCTGACGCTGTGGGATAGTTGCTGGACGAGTTTACCATCCCCAGTCAGGAAGCTGTGTTTCTGGCTTTGTGGCAGTCTGTTTTTGTTAGGTTTTTATTAAGCTTCTATTTTTGCCTCTGCTCTTTCTGTGTTATTTTTTTAGTCATGCCCCACTCTAACGGCATGGCCAAGTTCCACTCTCCTCGCCCTTCGTCAGGAGGGGAACTATCGCCCAGTGATAGATCAGTGAAGCATGCATGCATCGAACCATCCTCGCAAGACAAGACAATAGGCGAATTTTGGTGAGGAAGCCGTAAGAAGCCGGCTTCTTGCCGGTGTCGTGTGGGCAAGTGTCTGTTTACCTCATAAACAAAGGCAAAGAAAACGGGAGTTGAGGGGAGTAATTACTAATTTTGACTTGATCAACAAAGACATGTCCAGGCGGCATATTCTCCACGCCCTCTCCCTTTTCGGCAGCCCGCTAGGTTAGGTAAGGTTAGAAAAACGTAAAGTTAGGTTAGGTTTAGGTTTACTTTAATAATAGTAACTTTGTGTGGGAATTACAATGAGGTTATTTCAAGAAAATCCTGTCAAAATTAGTAATTATTCCCCTCAACTCCCGTTTTCTTTGCCTTTGTTATGTAAACAGACATTCCCTCATAAACAGACACTTGCCCACAAGACACCGGCCTCTCTCTCGCTTGCGTGACTCGCCAGAACGGCTGACAGTTGCCAGCTTCTTGTCGGGGCTCGCCCGCTCGGCGATCACAGCTGATAGCTGTAAACAATACAACCACACAATGACGATTGATTGATTGATTTAATGCCAAAAAAAGGTGAATGTGCACATAATGACGAATTGTCATCTTCAACTCATATCCAACCACATCTTCTCTCATAAACATACTGAATTAAACTCAATGCTAGTCATTTCCACAATATATACCTATCAGCTGCTCTATTCTGGGACTGAGAGCTGTGAAGTGTGGGGCAGGTGTATCCAGCTTCTTTCCTGTGAATACAGGAGTGAGGCAAGGGTGCGTCCTTGCCCCATCACTTTTCAACGCTTGTATGGACTGGGTATTGGACAAGGTTGTAGATCAAAGTGATTGTGGAGCATCCGTCGGCAACACCAAGATCACTGATCTTGTTTTTGCCGATGATGCAGTAATCTTTGCTGAGTCGCTGGAGGTCCTGGTGATGGCTCTCGAGCGCTGCACGAGGAGGCAAAGCCTTTGGGACTTGAGGTCTCCTGGCTCAAGACCAAGGTCCAGGTGTTTGGAGACTGACTAGATGAAGCAGTACAGTCTGTTCATGCGTGTGGCGAGGACATTGAGATTTTGGAAAGTTTTACATACCTTGGTAGCGCAGTCCATAATGACGGCGGGTCACGTCAAGAAGTCTTACGGCGGATTGGCATAGCCCACGGTGTTATGGACTCGCTCAGCAGTAGTATTTGGCGTTGTCGGTATCTGTGCAGAAGGACAAAGATCCGGATCTTCAAGTCGCTTGTGATCCCTGTCTTACTCTATGGTTGTGAGACATGGACACTAAATAGTGACTTGAAGAGACGAATCAATGCCTTTGGTAATAAGTGTCTTCGCAGAATCATGGGGTATCGCTGGGATGATTACGAGTCAAATCAGCGATTGCACCGTGAGACTGAATCGAGGCCTATTACCTGCATAGTCCGTCAGCGCCAACTTGGGCTATATGGGCATGTGGCACGCTACCCTGAAACCGATCCTTCCCATCGGGTTGTATCTGTAGGAGACGATCCGGCGTGGAGGAGGCCAAGGGGGCGCCCACAAGGTTCGTGGCTGGGGCAAGTTGATGTTTCTTGTCGAGAGCTGCTTGGTATGGGAAAGGAGCCTGCATGGGAACTCGCGCGTGGTGACCCCCGGGAGTGGCGTCGTAGGGTGGGCGAGGCGACGCGCCCCCCGGCGTATGCCCCCAATGATTGATTGATTGCACATCATCTGCAGTGTTGCATCTACTTTGACCAGCAGGTCTCTCTTCTGTACTTACAGCATATTTCATATTTTGTACCTGCTTTAGATTTCTGGGAGCAGCGGTTGGATTGTTGTTTACGAGACTTTGATAGATTTTTCTTGGGTTACCAGTTCTTACACCTTTCCTTATTTTATCACGGGTTGACTTTGTTGTCGTAATATAATTTACATCACCATGTTTACGATTAACATGACAGTCATAAACCTGTGGAATTTTTCCAATATATTCGACAACTGCAATATTTAATTTACATAAATCCTGATTAGGTAGCTACTCAAACCATGTGATACGCCTCTTAAAATCACTGTCTCTCTTAAGTGTTGAATACAGTCTTCATTATTGCAATACTGTCATCACCTGGCTGGGGTGACAAAGGTTGGGGTTTTCGGGTACTTCCACAATACTTCCCATCTTTCTTTTTAATGTGTGAAACTACCATCACTTCCTATTATAAAATCTGTTCGTTTTGTGGACGATATCCGACTGCTCTATATGCCACAGTCATCAGTAAAATCACTGCGCTTTCCTAATTTCCTATTTTTTATATTGGCACTTATCAATTACGAAATACATGTTATCTTTATTACCTGGCGGAATCTCAAAAATTGTGGGCGTTTCGTCACAGACTATTTTATACAAATCAATAGGATTTAAAAAAATATTTAAAAGTCTTTTGCCCAAAGGATTAACCTGGGTATCTTGAACTTCCTCTGAAGAATTGTCACCTGACAAATCTAACCGTTTCCTTACTCCTCTAGAATTGTTACATTTACCTTTTCTTTTCTCTGGTCTGGTACCATTAACAGCAGATGCTCTAATGTCAAACTCATTTTCTGATGCAGGAAAACTCTGATCCCAAACTTGATGAGCCGGAGATGGAACTGATGAGGGAACAGAAGATGGAGATGGGCTTGCATGAGGCAGAACTGGGGATGGAGGCAGACCAGCAGAGGGCGGAACTGGGGATGGAGATGAACAAGCAGGAGGTGGAACTGGAGATGGAGATGAACAAGCAGGAGGTGGAACTGGGGATGGAGATGAACAAGCAGGAGGTGGAACTGGGGATGGAGATGAACAAGCAGGAGGTGGAACTGGGGATGGAGGCAAACTAACAGTAGGCGAAACTGGGGACGTAAGCAGAACTGGAGATGGAGAGTCGATGAGAGAGATATATGGTGATGGAGAGTCGATGAGAGAGATGTATGGTGATGGAGAGTCGATGTGAGAGATGCATGGTGATGGAGAGTCGATGAGAGAGATGCATGGTGATGGAGAGTCGATGAGAGAGATGCATGGTGATGGAGAGTCGATGAGAGAGATGCATGGTTATGGATGGAGGGGAGTGGAAGACAACCTGAGCAAATGTCTTTCTGGTGGCAGTATGCATGAGAGAGACAAAGTGGTTCCGAGTCCATGTCCCAGTACCAGTTGATTCCATACTGGTCCACATGATGTACACCGGTGTTTTAGTGCGCTCGACAGTTGGGTGGAAAGTGGTGTTGAGGATCCGCACACACAAATCGGCCATCCCATTTACTGGTGGATAGACTTAAATTATTGGAACCCCAATAACAGATGCTGCTGCTTGGATGGTCCAAGCAGATGAGTAACCTCCATCTCTGGCACAACTCAGACAAGCCTCGTGATATGATGGACTTACAAGTGTAACGCGAGAAATTACATTAATAGGGGAAGAGATGAAATAACACATGAGTATCAATAAGCTAACGAGGAATTTTCCTCCACGCCTCATTCCTGAATCACTGGTTAGGCTTATATTTTAAGCCAGTAGTAATTATGTAGTGTTCAAAATGACCATCTACACCGTTGTCACCATTATGTAGTGCCCACCTTGGGAGTGTACTCTACAGTCCTGGTTACTCCGCTGCCACCACCCACATTAAGTGGGAAAAATATATGAATGAACAAAAATAAAAGATTTAAGAAAATATGTAAGTACTGGTTGGAAACTGAAGGACAACGCGTTAATATATTTCTAATCATAATATATTTAACTCTTTACTGTCTCTGGTAATTATTATACATTCACAAGTTATCTTAATATTAATTCTTCCTTCCCTTTTAGCGATACGCACGCGAAATGCTCAAGTCGTTATCCTAATATAGTTTAATATCTTTGGTAACTTCGGTTGCACTGTCACCACATTAACGATACGCATATGTAATGCTCAAGTCGTCATCCTAATCTAGTTTACTATCTCTGGTAACTTCAGTCGCACTGTTACCCCTTAACGATACGCACATGTAATGCTCAAGTCGTTATCCTAATCTAGTTTACTATCTGGTAACTTCAGTCGCACTGTTACCCCTTAACGATACGCACATGTAATGCTCAAGTCGTTATCCTAATATAATGTATACGTAGTCTATCCCACTTCCAACGTTTCCCTCTCACTTATTTTTCTATTTCCTTCTTTCTCCTTGTCCTCACACGGCTGGCTGTGACATGTAGTAGTTGCCCCCTCTGCTAATTTGTGAGCGCTTGGCCCCCTGGTCCGCCAACAGCATCCTACCTTGGGACCCTTTACCAAGGGCGAGAATATCACCTCCCCACAGGCGACTTAACTCAATGAACGTCGAGCTGCTTCTAAAATTATCCTAACCTAGAATCCCCGTTCTCACCTCGTTTCGCTACGTGTTTAATTACTACTGGCTTAAAATATAAGCCTAACCAGTGATTCAGGAATGAGGCGTGGAGGAAAATTCCTCGTTAGCTTATTGATACTTATGTGTTATTTCATCTCTTCCCCTATTAATGTAATTTCTCGCGTTACACAAGCTCAACTCCAGATTTCTTATGCATGTCCATGTACAGTTCAGCATTCGAAACCAACTCCAAGCATGTACGGAATCGCAGTTCAGAAGAGAGAGCCTCATCTAATTTTGATGGCTGTCGAGAGGGAGTTGAAGAGACAGTTGTCATTACCGGTTGCCATGACTAGAGTGAGTTGCCCAGATGACTTCAGTAGTTGTACAGATGTAGCGTCTGGAGTCATGTTGGAGTTTGCTCTCACTTTGGATGTCAATCCAGGCAGAACAGGGGTGTTACGAATGAGAATCTTCTCCCGTTCAACTGCCTGCTTCAGGCTCTTGAAGTTTGAAGAACTCTGCTTCAGTCTCTGCATTGAAAGTTCGGGAAGGAACTCGAGTGAACTACTACATCTCCTACAAACATAGTCAACCGTCACATCACCCAAAGATGTCAACTCCCCATATGTAAGATGCTCACACCGACGGTGAAACCAGGCAAGACAGTGACCACACTGAATGGTGTTGGTTCGGCACGCCTTCCCACAAGCACCACAAGGCCACTTGCAGGTGTAACGCGAGAAATTACATTAATAGGGGAAGAGATGAAATAACACATAAGTATCAATAAGCTAACGAGGAATTTTCCTCCACGCCTCAGTCCTGAATCACTGGTTAGGCTTATACTTTAACCCCATAGTAATTAGACACGTAGCAAAACGGGTGAGACGGGGATTCTAGGTTAGGATAATTTTAGAAGCAGCTCGACGTTCATTGAGTTAAGTCGCCTGTGGGGAGGTGATATTCTCGCCCTTGGTATGTTATGGTATATATACCAAGTCATTTTGTCAAGTCAAGTCAAGTGGTCATTTTGACCACTACATAATGGTGACAGCGGTTTGGATCCATTCGATGGTTTCCGCTTACCCACGAGCCAACTAACTCCTTGTTAGTTAATTATTTTTGCCAAGTGCCAGTACACAGTGTCATATCCATGTATAGAGTAGCGTTAGTAGGACATAGCCAGATCCCTCAGACTGTGGAGGTGGATGAGCCTAACGTAACAGTAGAAGTTTACAGAGCGCCGGGAGGCAAGGCTAAAACCCTTCCTTGTAGATGACAGACTCAACGGAGAAATTACAGAAAGAATTTGAGTTAGTCTCTATGGTTGGCAGTAATGATATTAAAGGCAACAGTAAGGTGGAAGCAATAGTGGAAAATATTAGGAAAGTAGTAGAAACATTGCAGGCAACGGGGCCGATGTGAGATAAGGATTTGTATGTAGAACATAGGATCATAACCGCCCCATTACGCTAGGAGAGTAGAAAAAGAAAATTATGATAAAATAAGCGGGCAATAAAAAATAAATTAAATAAAGAACTAACGCAGTATAGGAAATTAAGCTTTAACGCAAAACCCTATGCACACGGCTTAGCGTATGATGGGGTGCATTTCGATAGGACGAGCAGGGGTTTTATATATGAGAACGTCCACAGGTGCTTGGCGAGTTTTTCCGATGCTGCTTTGAGAGATAGCTCCGTGGATGCTAGAGTACTCGAGCAGGGATGTCAAGAGTAGGAAGTCGTTGTATGGTGCACTTGCTGATTCGGGCGCTGTATTCCACGGTTTCAAATATACACGAACCCCAAAATATGAAACACGTCACGGAGTCCCATCTCCTCTCTCTTTGTCAGCTTGAACTGCCCTCGGAACATCCAAGTCTTCAAGGAGTAGATGACCTTGGACATCCAGCGTGCGTGGTGCATTGGTCCTGGCAACATGAATCGTACTCCTCGAGACGGAATGGTTCCAAGGAAAATTAGCGCTAATTCCAGGAACTCTCTGTAGTCATCTCTCGGCTGTCCCTTCACCAGTTGCCTGTTGGCCAAGTCGATGGTCGATTCTTTTATTCTACGGAGCTTGAGCCTTCATCACTCGATTCCGGTGCCGTATTTCTCCTTGTCAATGTACGCCCAGCGTGCCTGGAAACGCTTGAATAGTTGAACCTCTGGAGGAGATGTGGAGCCCATGCATACTTGAAAAACGACACCAATGATGAGCTCCATAACATGTTTGTCTGCAAGCCAGTGACAGAAGCTCCCTACCAAGCTTTTGCTCCAAGAGCACACAAGCCCCGGGCCAACCTGCCGGTGTTTGAGCGGGTTTGGGTGTCGAAGCACATGGCTTTGATGTTGTCAGCAATACCCCAATCTTCCACTGCCTCAAAAACTGCTGCAGCCTGAGCCTCACCTGAGAAACTCTTTACCAGAGACAATATTGGAGCCGATCAATTTTCTCTGTTCCTGTCAAATCTTGAAGAAGTTTTCCATCCCAATGACTGACCAATGATACGCGATCTTGAGATCAGCTGCTCTTTGAGCTGGGATGCTCCAATCTCACCCGGGCGTATGGACGATCTGTTCAAGGCTAGGTTGTCGATATGTTCACCCATCCTCTTGACATTTTTCGGCAATGACAAAGGTCGCCTTGCGGTCCGAGACCTTCGTCTGTCCATTGCTGCTGAGAGCTGTGGTGTGATATTTTTTTTGGTACCCCCCCTTTCTCTTGAGAGAAGTTGAAGCACCAGCAACAGCTCCCGAGTCCTCTTAAGCCCACTGATCTTCTGGTTATTCTTTTCATTTTCAGCTGACTCGCTGCTGGTGGACAGGCTAGCTCCATTGTCGTTCTCTCTCCCGATTGTTTCTTCCATGCGGCGGCGTCTTTCTGCCATCTTCCTCTGTCTATCAGCTACTCGTTTCCCCTTTAAAGCAAACTACATTGTCAACACTTGCCATTGTACCTCGCCTTCCGTCTTCACGCTGTGCCACCAAGAAGTCCTTGTCTTCAGCGATTGTCACCATGTCGAGAGTTTTTTGCATGGGCAACATAAAAAGAGATTGTCAAGCTCTGAAACGAAAGCACTCTCGTTGGCTTGCTGTGTAGCAGACAGCCTTCCTTTGTTTTTCTTAAGGAGACCCCATTTCTCAAATGTCTTTTTGTAATTTTGTTTGACAGTTTTGATGATCTCGCATTGGAATCCTTGCCTTCTCCCAAAAATTTTGGGCTATCTCCGATATGGTAGCATCAGAAGACTGTCGCACTGGTTCATTAAGTTCAAGATGGTGATGCAAAAATAAACCGAGTGCCATAAGCTGCGACGGTAGCTTACTACCTAATAATTCGGGCACAGTGTTCCCAATCAGGTACACTTGGTCTTGGGATCTAGTGGCCATGATCACTGTTCAGGTATCCTGCAAAACAAAAAATGAACATTGTTAGGTAATAGGTATATATGTCACTCTCACGAAAGCTTGAATTCAAAGCCTTTTTGTTAGTTTATTCAACAATCAGCATGGTCATCAAACATTAATAAACATGTATAATAAATATGTACCCAGTACCCACAGTACACAACAGAGTTTAATACCTGTCCTGAATGCTTCAAAGTCCCATGTTCTTGAAGTAAACTGCTCCAAAATTTTCCCAAAAATCATACATGCCGGCTGCAGCCGCCGCCCCACCTGAAATACTCAAAACTTCAACCTCATTGAGCTACCTCTAAACATTCTTCAATTGTTCTCATATTTTGTGATAAATTTTATTTTATATATAGGCACAACATGAGAGGGTAAGACACTGATATTTGTGACCTTCGAAAATAAGGACCACCCTACTATATATCTATATCTAAACTGTCTTTCCTAGGAATCTCAGGAGCTTTGTCCAAAAATAAATGTTAAAAGGAAATTTGAATCAAATTATTGTTATTTTCTTTATTTAGAGGTTACATTATACATACTAATTAGGGTGAGATAGGGGTGTAACGTACTACTAGTGGAATAATATTCACCAAAAATCAGGTTAACAATTATATTGAAAATTATTGGCAGCAAAATATATTCCAGGTACAGAGTACCTTGGTGATTATTTTTAATCAGGTATGAAATTGGTATTGGTACTCCGTAGTGTAGTGGTTAGCACGCTCGGCTCACAACCGAGAAGTCCCGGGTTCGATACCCGGGCGGAGCGAAGATAGATGGGTGGTCTTTCTTAAAACCCGAGCCCCTGTCCACCCAGCAGTGAATGGGTACCGGGTGTTAGCCGGGGGTTTGTGACCCCCCTCCCGGGGTGGTGGCTTCGGCCAACACAAAGCTGCAGCGGTAGATTACTACGGCTCTGAGGAATTATTCTTTAAACAAAACAAAAAAATCGTGGAGGGCCACAATTCACCATTTTCCAAAGGGGTACGGTCTGTACAGATCACCCCCACTGTGGGGGTGATCTATACAAGGCATGGGGGTGATCCATACAGCATATCTGTCATAACAAAAATGTGTACTTACACAGTAAAAAAGATTATTCCGTAATAAATTGATTCAAGAAGAAAACACAGACTTACATACAAAGACTTGTTTACCTTTTAACTAGCAAATAAGCACATATTTATAACTTAAGTTGTTAACATAACATGTCGATCCAATCCAAAATAACTACAGTGGATTTGCAAGAAACTCACAAAGTCCCACTGTTATAATTATAATCAGACGGAAAGACGCCTGTTCTGGCTGTTCTGTGTACCTCATATTGAATTTCTTGAGACATTTATTAAATTTCACAAATCTAGTTTGCAAATCTAGCCTCTTAGTTTGAGCTCTCACAGGTTCACCTAGGACCCCTTTCACCATATGCCTATTAACCTTGGTGACATTTATAATTTCAGGAAAGTAGAATGTGTCCTAAAAACCTACTTTGGAGCTCATTCTCAGGAAGGAAATTCTGTATTCAGAATTGTCCTCAAGATTTAATACTTTACCTGACACATGAGCCTTGCCTCCCACATTCCTGCCTGCCTCCAGTTGTAGCTCAACTAAAACGAAGTCACCTTCCGTTGGAGCCTTATCCTGGAAAAAGTTTGGCTCTGTAAATGCTTCCTCGTCTTCCTCATCAGAGTATTCAGATGAATCGTTGAAAAGTAGTTTTTCAGAGTCTGCCTCGTCAGAGCTCTTCTTCAACTTCAGTTTACTTTCTTTTGCAACGCTGTATCTTCGTTTTCTTGTCATGCTTTTAGGTTGAGCTGTAACCTATGGAAGGCACTTAATAGCCTCAAAGGTAATATACACGTCTTCCAGTAAATATAATTTATATTTATATAATGAAAAATCCCCATAATCACACACAGCTATTTATGCTATGTTCTACTGAATATGTTCTACACTCACAAGTTCATGTACCTAGCTAGGATGCTTAACAGTAATTAAAAGTTTGTACGCAACCAAGCATTTTTGTTGTTTATTTGTTTTATGGAGCAGGTCTTTAACTGGGATTTAAATAGGGGGCGAGCCGTACAGTACGATACACCCCCGTACGCTCAGCCCCCGATGCCATTAAATTTTTGTATCACATTCATGATGCCGACTGAAACGTCTGGTTGGAGACCTTAGTCATCAGATATCTTTGAATTTAATATTGTTTTTTCACTATTAAACATCAACCATCAGAATTAGCACATATTCATAGTCAGGAAACACTATATCAGGAGTGCGAAATATTACATCGAGCACCGAAAAAAACAAAAATATTACCTGAGAGTCCCGTCCTTCGCGATTTAAACAAGCCTCTCCCGCCTAGCCGATGAGTTACTTTTTCTTCTTTTAACATCAATGGCAAACTAATTTATTTTTCAATAGTATAGAAATTATGGCCACTATGTTACACCCCCGTGTACGATATATACCCATCTCACTCTACTGATACAAAAAAAGAAATGGCCTACGCCACATAAAACTTTATTTTAGGGGGGTCTATGCTGTACGGTAAGGGTTACGAATTGTAAAAAAACCAGATGGCCAACGCCAGGGGCGGATTTATGGTGTGCGGAGCCCTAGGTCGGTGGGAGTGCGGGGCCCTGAATGAAATGTGGGGTAAAATTCTAGTCCTTTCCCGCCCTTATTAGTGTTTCTTTTTTCGCCAGTCCTTCACAGACCCCTTCAGATACCTCTAAAACGTAATTATAAAGTGGGGGAGAGATGCTTCAACGCCCCCACCCCCCTACATTACCACCGCCCTGGACCCCCCAAAATAAAATTTCTAACCTAACCTCACTACAACCTAACCAATAACCTCCTAAAGAGATATAAGGGTGGGAAAGGACTACAATTTTACCAGGTTAGGTTAGTAATTTATTTTTTATTATTTAATCTTTCTCACTTTATTATTACGTTTTAGAGGTATCTGAAGGGATTTGTCAAGGTCTGGAGAAAATAAAACTACTAATAAGGGCGGGAAAGGACTCTAGAATTTTACCAAATGTGGTTCAGATTTCATATTAGTTTAATTGAAACTTTTTCCACACATATTTTACATTGTTTTGGTACTAATTTGTGGCATATTATGGTACATGCAATGTAACAGTATTCGAGCAAATAAGAAATGGTCAGCATTCAGATTTTCATTGAAATTTTTTTTTTCCCTCTGTGGTGCGGGGCCCTTGCGGGAGTGGGGCCTAGGCCATGGCCTACTCGGTCCCCCCTTAAATCCGCCACTGGCCGACGCCACAGGAAACTTTATTATAGGGGGGTCTATGCTGTACGGTAGGGGTTAAGAATTGTAAAAAAAAGAAATGGTCGACGCTATAGAAAACTTTATTTTAGGGGGGTCGATGCTGTAGAGGTTAATAATTGTCTGAGAATGGCCAAGTAAAAAAAAAAAACGAAAAAATCAGATACCCGGGATTTTTTGGGACGGCATCGGTAAAAACCGGTGTGAGGACGTACCGGTATCGGCAATACCGGTATTTTCTTGATACCGCACAACCCTAGTGCACGTAAACAAGTTTGAGACCGAGGCTGCCTGTCAGGTTATATTTGTCGGCCTCCTCGTAACCAATCCATCCATCGGGTACTGTTACTACATATCCCCCGTGTGTGTATGTAATACATTTTATGTTATAAAGTGTAAAAATGTGGGTTACGGTGTACACACATTGCCGTGCGCAATTTTTTTTTTGGCTTTTGGCGGTCTGAATATTGGACTGAGAGGGGATTTGGAACGTGGAAAGGACAGGCATTTTGTTCTACAGCTCTATAACTTTGCTTCCATTAACTTTTTCCGTATCTATACGGTAAATGCATTTTTTACTATAAAAAAAAGTTCAAAACTTATTTAGCTCTGGCAGGGTAAATATTGGACTTTGAGCAAATCTGAGACCACATTACCGGTATAATTTTTATGAGCTCTACAACATCGTTGTCAGTGACCATTTCCGTATCTACCGTAAATGCTTTTTTTCACGTATGAAAAAACGTACATTCAAAAACGATTCTAGCTTTATAAATATTTATCATAGGGAATATTTGATTTAACACCAATTATTAACGAAGACACGATACGCAACTGTTATTACATCATTTTACGTATGAATGTATGTACATTAATAAATTTCCATTTTTGACATTCAAAATTAATGGCCACATTTTCTCGAGTTTCAGATACATATTATGTGATTGCCAAGACACATTTCATAAACTAAATATATATTTTTCTGAAGTTTTTCCTTTGTTACAGATTGGTATAGTGAAACCGGTTTTAGCACATAACTGAGATCATTGTCTCTGGCATGGAGGGAGACATTCACATACTTTTTTCATGTCATTATATCTTGCCCTTATATCTTGGTTTTACTCTGCTTGCTATAGTAATGTCCAAGATAGATAGATAGCACAAAATAGTGCTGTAGTCATAAACAGGGTTGAGTCAAATGCTTTTCCCTCCATCAACTCCCCCACTCTAACTGACTGCTGCGTGGAGACCGGCAGGTGTCGCGTGGGCAAGTGTCTGTTTACGAAAAACATCCGTTTACTAACAAAGGTAGGAAAACGGGTGTTGAGGGGAATACTTTCTAAATTTTCCCAAATCAACAGGAACTAAGTGATTCACGGAGAGATGCCACCGAGCGCCTAACTTCTGATCTTTCTATAATTTCTGATAGGGGCAAAGCAAACCTTGTTTTGTTCAATGCCTCAAAAACTCAATTCTTCACTTATCTACTCGAAAAAAACCTACCAGATAACTATCCCCTCTTCTTCAATGGCACCAACTGTCTCCTTCTACAATGAACATTCTAGGACTATCCTTTATTAAAATCTGAACTGGAAATCTCACATCTCATCTCATGCTAAACAGCTTCTAAGAAGTTAGGGGTGCTGTGGCGTCTGCGTCCTTCTTTTTTCTCCTTCCCAATTGCTTGCCCCTCTACGGGGCCTTATCCGCCCATGTATGGAGTATGTCTCACATGTTTGGGGAGGATCCACGCATACAGGCTCTCCTAAACAGGGTTGATCAAAAGCTTTTCGTCTCATCAACTCCTCTCCTCTGACTGACTGTCTTCAATCTTTAAATCACCGCCGCAATGTTGCTTCTCTTGCCTCTCTTCTACGTTATTTTCATGCTCACTGCTCTTCTGAACTTGCTAACTGCAAAGCCTTTCCCCCACTCCCGCGGCCTCGCTGCACAAGACTTTCTACTCATTCTCATCCCTATTCTGTCCATCTTCCTAATGCAAGAGTTAATCAGTATCTTTACTCTTTCATCCCCTTTTGCTGGTAAAATCTGGAACTCTCTTTCCCGTTTCTATTTTTTCCCCTTTCCTATACTTAAATCTTTTTAAAAGAAAGTAAAAAGACCTCCCGAACTAAATTGACTCACCCCTCTGTTTTTTTTTTTATTCTCTTACTGTCTTCTTTATAGGGGCTGGCAACTAAGCGGGCTTTGTGTTACCCATTTTTGTTGTGGGCCCCTTTGGGCCCGTTTTCCCTTTTGATGTAAAAAAAAAAAAAATAATAATAATAATATTGACTTGATCACAAAGGCATGTCCATGCGTTTTAACGACAACAAACCCGTCTTTATTTATCAGCAAAGGGGGGGGGGGGGGGGGGGGGGGGGGGGGGGGGGGGGGGGGGGGGGGGGGGGACGAAGTGGAACACTCGCCGACGTCGGCGAGAATTCCTATCGGCGACAGTTATAGGTTTGGTTTTGAGCATATATGATATATAAGGCATTCAATTTCGTACAGAAATGTCCTGTGAGCAGGACAAAGAAAGAATGCAATCTTTCTTTGCCTTTGTTAGTAAACGGATTGCTTTTCTTAAATAGACACGTCTTGCCCACGCGACACCGGCATGTAGCAGTTTTTTTCTTGGTGTTTCCTCTTTTTGTTCTTTCCCTGGCAAGGCACTGCAGTGTAAAAATAAAAACATTCCCCTGTGATATTCCCCTTTTGCTCATATTTTTTAAGGTATTATATTCAAAGATGGCAATATTTTTGAATTCGAGTCTCAGGCTGTGATTTTTCCCCGTAGTTAATAATTATAAAACATTAGCAAAGTTATGTTTTCACAAAGTCTATACTATAATTTGAGCAACGTTCACAATCTGATTATTTTCCAGTCCTCATGAATTTATACACTGTTTTGTGTGCAATATTCTCAATATTATGAACATACTCTAATACATTAATATACTCTTATTATCTATTAAAAAGTTCGCTTGTGGAGATTATTTTCCATGGTAAATATATGGTTTTATTAATACATGGAGGCTCTGATTTGATTGTTTTAGTGCTTATTAAAATCATAAAATTTCTACCCTAACAATTTCCTATTTAGATGGATACATCCTTGATAGAATCAGTGCAGAGAAGGATGAGCAAAATGATTCATGGGATGCATAAGTTTAGTTATGCGAAGGGATTGCAGCTATTAAATTTACACTCACTCGAGAGGCGTAGAGTAAGGGGCGATCTGATATAATTTGTTAAAAGTAATCGTCCAGACCATTTCAACATTCCTGATTTGATGTAGTTAGAGTATAGCCATTATCGAGTGTATCAACAGTATGCTGTCACTTTTTGCTGATTTGTAGTGATACACTCACCACACACACTCACCACACACCACACACACACTGTTGTGTGTAAGGGGGTTGTGTGTAAGGGGGTTGTTGTGTGTAAGGGGGTTGTTGTGTGTAAGGGGTTGTTGTGTGTAAGGGGTTGTTGCGTGGGTCACCACCCTATGCGACCGCCGTCCCCATGCGGCCGCCCGTATGATCCAGATATATAGAGGGCAGTCGCGCGGAGCAAACTATTGTTATACGTATATGTTTATTGTACGTTATGTTTAACATATATAACTATATGTTAAACATAATATATGTCATAAGTTGCTAACCTAACCTCACTATAACCCCTAACAATTACTAACCTAACCTAACCTCACTATAACCCCCTAAAAGTTACTAACCTAACCTCACTATAAGTTACTAACCTAACCTTACTAAAACCCCTAAAAGTTACTAACCTAACCTCACTATAACCCCCTAAAAGTGACTAACCGAACCTCACTATAACCCCAAAAATTTACTAACCTAACCTCACTATAACCCCTAAAAGTTACTAACTTAACCTCACCATAACCCCCTAAAAGTTACTTATATTGCCGTAGGCGGCCGCATGGGGCCCGCGGCTGCATTGGGGATACACCGTTGTGTGTAAGGGGTTGTTGTGTGTATAAGGGGTTGTTGTGTGTAAAGGGTTGTTGTGTGTAAGGGGGTTGTTGTGTGTAAGGGGGTTGTTGTGTGTAAGGGGTTGTTGTTGCCGCTAACATGTTCGTCCGCATCGTATTCTGGTCTGAGGTTCGTTTTCCTCATAGTATACGCAAGCAGCGTCATTTATTTCGGTCTCAGATTGAGCATCGTACTCTAGATCTGTCACCGCGACAGATTCATTGTCTGACACCGAAGTACAATCGCTCATCATAACATTTGCCGACAGGTGTCAGACAGATGTTTACATTGGAGCGTTCCTCCTCTGACGTCATCAATAACATTCGTAACCCTGTTGGAGAGATTTTTTTATTCGTGCACTTTTTACAAAAGTCGTGTTTTTACGGAAATAAGGCCCGGAAATCAATTATTTTTGGTGTATTAGGAGTTTTGAATCATTCAACATAATTAGACAAAAAAAAAAAAGGGTCTCGACGATTACTTTAAGTGGTTGGTTAAAGGGATACAACAAAGGATATTTAGGAAATGTTCTTACGGCTAGTAATCAGGGTAGAACAATAAGTAACATATTCAAGCTGGAAAAGCGTAATTTAAAATGGAAATAGGGAAAAACTGGTTCACGAATAGGGTAGTAAATTATTGGAATGGACTCAGTAGACAGGTAGTTAGTGCGGAGTCAATAAGGAGCTTTAACACCACCATACAGGCAGTTGCCGTGTGAACAACAACTCTGACGTCATCAATCTCTTCTATGAATGCCAAAACAGCTGATGAGATGTTAAGCTAGCAACCATGGAGTTAAGCGTCTTTGAATGCGCCCCCTGATCCTGCTCAACTCTTCGAATGAAACAGCAGGACTTGCGTGTGGACATATTTGTTGGTCAGTATACGCTTCCTGACGAAGTTTGTACAATGCATGCATATGCGGTCACTTGATGGGGACGGGCGGTTCTTTTGATATGCGCTGCTTTCAGAAAGAAATCGGCAGTTCCTGGTTTGGCAATGTTAGCCAACTTAGCTTGCACGAGTGCTGATGTCAGCCGCTTCCATCCAAAAGATCACCCAGCACTTTAAGCAATGTCATCTTGATAGTATGTAGACCACCCAGCATGACCACGAATGAACCTTAACCGTATCGTTCTAGAATACATCCACTGTATTTGCTTTGCTATCATGAACAACCGCTGATCGAATACAATGACAGGAGTTTATCCAGGATTCAGGACTTCTACAGTGTGCGTCACTACATCTATGGAGTGCCGAATCATTGCCACTGACTTTTTTGAGTCCTCAGGGAATAGTGAGAGTAGCGCTCTGACTGTCGTGGCCCCGCTGTGGGGAGTCACCTTGTCGTGGTGGCGGGGCTTGAAGCGTGGTCGACGGCGCCACCTACTCTGGCGGCCTGCCTGCCATTGTTGGGTCCTCGTTGTGGAAAGCGTTTCCCCTTCTCCCCTGGGGTTTCCTTCCGGGGTTCGTTTTGCCTTCCCCCCCCCTTNCGAAGGGGATACCACTGATTAGACATTCCTTCAACATATGGTTGGGTTATTTGTGGTTTCTAATTGGTGTTTTGTACAATATAACATAGTTTGGCTATTATAAATGTAACGTACATAACATAGTTGTGGTATTATTAAAATAAAAAAAATATTTTTCTTCACCTTATTGAATTTATGCTAATTATGTCAACTCAAAATATTTTTTATGGCTCCATTGTATTCAGCACACTCTAAAACATAGATGTACACACAAAAATCTTATTACTACGAACTCGGATTACTATCGAACTTGTCTCTCCCCAGGAGGGTTCTAGTCCGGCGTGACAGAGCCCTGTGCTGGTCCCGGTTCCTAACCAGCCTGGCAGCGCGACTCTCCTCGATTTTCTCCAGCGTCTCATGCTGTGAACATGCTGAAGGTAAATCATTATGAAAATGAAAAAAAAAAAATAAGGTTTTATCCTTTTGTCATGCTTAATCATTATGCTGATCTAAAATTGATCCAGGGGTCTGTATTCCTATAGTATCTTTATATGGGGACTTGCAAGTTGTTATTTTTTCGCCAGTGGTATCTAGTTCAAGACTCGCCAGGAGCTACTTTTTTGTCCCTCGGCGAGTAGCCGAAGACACCCACATGCTGCCCATTAACCTCACCTCCGACTGCAAGTGCGGCAGAGGGCACCAGGGGGAAGCATAAGCCTCAATTAATTAGAGAGAACTGCAACTCCAAAATGCCAGTGGTCGCTGGCAGTTTTAACTCCCAACTTGGTAATAAGTTGTTCTACTGGAAAACAAAATAAGGGCTTATTCCACTGCACTTAAAACACAAGTATAATATTATGAACGATTTTCTGCTATATGTATATTGTATAGAAGCCTGATTCTGTAAAACATGTATATAATCAAATAACCATGAAGGTTATAGTTGAGGAGGCGAGGTAAATTTTACTCTGATATTATATAGTCAATAACGAATATTTAGAAGTTAACTATACCTAGCCAGTCATATTTTCCTGTTATTATTGTGTATCAATCAGATAGAAAGCCTGGAAGTGCAATGAGTCGACGCGGTAAGTCGAAATTTTTTTATTAAATTTTCCCGCCACAAAGCGCGGCATGCCGCCTCCACAATTATAACCTACTTTGTCGCCGCCCTGTACGATTTCGGCATTCTATATTCTTCTTTTCAAAGCATTGCTTATTGTATTTTGACAAGCGTTTGCCAGACGCAGCAGTACTGTCTTAGAAAACAGTGTGAACATTGCCCCCAATAAAGCATGCTACAATATACATGTCAAAAATATATTAAGCTTTGATACTCGAGGCGAGTAATTTGCATTAGTATTTGCAAGAGTTTTACGCATGTATGAAATAGTTTCCTTGATTTCTGGAATATTTTTTCGGGTAATATGCCCTAAAAACAAACTTAATGCGGTTATGTATAAATGGAATTTTAATCTGCTTATACCACAGGGCAGCCTGTTGAAATCTGGATTTATTTTGCTTCCAACTTGTTTTCGAAAAAAAATCCTGTTTAGATATTAGGGAAACATTGCTTTCCCCCATTTTCCGCAGCCTCGTACTGATACATTCCACGGCTAACCTTTTTTTTTTACCGAACAAAGGCGCTTCACAGTACAGTGTTGCCAGATTACCAGAAAAGTCTGGATTTTGCCAGATTTTTGGGGTTTCAGTCAGATTTCCAGACTCATGAAATTTTCAGATTTTTCTTGAATATAGCAAGAAAATCCACAATATTTGCAGAATAAAGAGAGAGAGAGTCTTACGTAAGTCACTGTCGCACAATAGGCCACTGCACTGAATATTAAGATCCCGTTCAAAATGTCCATAAATCTTGACTAGATAGGCAACTTGCGGACAACTGGGTGCTAGCGACCAATATTTGATGTTATCTTAACCAAAATAAGGCAATCTTAAGTGTTTTTATGTTGAAAATTAGGTTTTCACTAATAAAACCAATGGTTTTGATATACTCATGTCCATATCATGAACATTGGTTTGAAGAAATAGTATTTGAAAGTATGATCTTCTCATGTATGGTCCGACAGCCTTTAAGGAACTGTTACGTCAAAATGTAATTATAAAGATTATAATCCTTCAATTACATAATTATAATACATAATATTTGATATTTTCCAAAGTCTTACCCTCCAATGTTGTTCCTTTTGGATTAAAAACGCATGGAAAAAAGAGAAAACAAACAAAACATTATTTTATTTGGTAGCTCACACACGTCAAAGTTTGCAACATTTCGAGTAAAAACCCATTTTGAACTGTCGTCATTTGCGAAAACTAAACTTGTCACATGGTCAAAAATGTATTCCTTAATAATCATACATCAAGAATAGAATTATAAAGCCCCTTGGTTTCCGATTGACAGCTATTATGGAGACGCTATCCTTCCCTGCTTTACGGATCTGCCCGCATAGGCCTACGACAGTCGGTCCATGGCTTCTCCCAGAAGTGTCCTTTTGCAAAAGCCTTCCGCTCTCAAAAGGGTCTTTACCTCCTCAGGCTGAGCGTGCCCAGTTTTTTAGACCACTTTTGCACACATCAGAGTTCGGTCCCTGTCTTTACTGATGGTTCCAAATCAGACGAAGGAGTTGGATACGGTGTCGTATTCCCATCGTTTAACAAAGGCGTCAGCCTTCCAAGTGTTTCATCTGTTTTTACGCCTGAAATAAGTGCTATTTTATATGCTCTCATGCTTATTTTTACCCTTCCGGATGTTTCTTTTACAATTTTTAGTGATTCTTGTAGTGCTCTTCAATCACTATGTAATTTTAACTCTCCCCATCCGCTGGTCAATGCCATCCTGGAATGGCTTTATCTGCTCAAGAGGCGAGGCCGGACGGTCAGCTTTTGTTGGGTACCGGCACATGTAGGTGTTGCCGGTAATGAGGAAGCTGATGCCTTGGCAAAAGCTGCAGCTAGAAGACCAGCTCTATCACATTTTGCAGTGCCGGCTACGGACCTACGCTCGGCAATCCATAGATCAGTTCACAACAGTTGGCAAGAACGTTGGATTACTATAGGGCAAAATAAACTGCGCACCATCCGCCAAAGTATCGAGGACTGGAGCTACTGCGGTCTCTCCCGGAGATGGGAGACTGCCTTGGCACGATTGCGTATTGGTCACACTCTATATACTCATGGGTTCCTCATGGAGGGGGGCCACCCTCCTTACTGTGATGATTGTTTGGTCCCCTTAACTGTGCGGCACTTGCTGGTCGAGTGTCCCAGTCTTGGGGACCTACGTGTGCAATTTTTGTCCCGGTGTCGCGGGTCGGACGGTGCTTACCGTCTCTCCCTGGCATTGGGAGAGAGGTGTTTCTCTCCGGGACATGAAGTCCATACATTTATTGAGAAGGCTGGCCTTCTCAACAAGTTATGATGTTTTTAATATTAACTTATGATTGTTTTTAATGTACTCTTGTTCTTTTATGTATTTCGTAATTTTCAATATTTTTATTCTATCTTAAATTTTGTTTTTTTAGTTTTACTTTACATGTATCTTTTGTAAGCAGGCGTCAATAACCCCGCAGTTGCGGCGCCTTAAAACTATAATCAATCAATCACAATCTGATTATTTTCCAGTCCTCATGAATTTATACATTGTTTTGTGTGCAATATTCTCAATATTATGAACATACTCTAATAAATTAATATACTCTTATTATCTATTAAAAAGTTCGCTTGTGGAGATTATTTTCCATGGTAAATATATGGTTTTATTAATACATGGAGGCTCTGATTTGATTGTTTTAGTGCTTATTAAAATCATAAATTGCTACCCTAACAATTTCCTATTTAGATGGATACATCCTTGATAGAATCAGTGCAGAGAAGGATGAGCAAAATGATTCATGGGATGCATAAGTTTAGTTATGCGAAGGGATTGCAGCTATTAAATTTACACTCACTCGAGAGGCGTAGAGTAAGGGGCGATCTGATATAATTTGTTAAAGTAATCGTCCAGACCATTTCAACATTCCTGATTTGATGTAGTTAGAGTATAGCCATTATCGAGTGTATCAACAGTATGTTGTCACTTTTTGCTGATTTGTAGTGATACACTCACCACCACACACACACACACACACACACACCACACACACACACTCACCACACACACTCACTCACTCACTGTTGTGTGTAAGGGGTTGTTGTGTGTAAGGGGTTGTTGTGTGGGTCACCACCCTATGCGACCGCCGTCCCCATGCGGCCGCCCGTATGATCCAGATATATAGAGGGCAGTCGCGCGGAACAAACTATTGTTATACGTATATGTTTATTGTACGTTATGTTTAACATATATAACTATATGTTAAACATAAGATGTCATAAGTTACTAACCTAACCTCACTCTAACCCCTAAAAATTACTAACCTAACCTAACCTCACTATAACCCCCTAAAAGTTACGAACCTAACCTCACTATAAGTTACTAACCTAACCTTACTATAACCCATAAAAGTGACTAACCTAACTTCACTATAACCCCCTAAAAGTGACTAACCTAACCTCACTATAACCCCTAAAATTTACTAACCTAACCTCACTATAACCCCTAAAAGTTACTAACTTAACCCTACCATAACCCCCTAAAAGTTACTAACCTAACCTCACTATAACCCCCTAAAAGTTACTTATATTGCCGTAGGCGGCCGCATGGGGCCCGCGGCCGCATTGGGGATACACCGTTGTGTGTAAGGGGTTGTTGTATGTAAGGGGTTGTTGTGTGTATAAGGGGTTGTTGTGTGTAAGGGGGTTGTTGTGTGTAAGGGGTTGTTGCCGCTAACATGTTCGTCCGCATCGTATTCTGGTCTGAGGTTCGTTTTCCTCATAGTATACGTAAGCAGCGTCATTTATTTCGGTCTCAGCTTGAGCATCGTACTCTAGATCTGTCACCGCGACAGATTCATTGTCTGACACCGAAGTACAATCGCTCATCATAACATTTGCCGACAGGTGTCAGACAGATGTTTACATTGGAGCGTTCCTCTTCTGACGTCATCAATAACATTCGTAACCCTGTTGGAGAGATTTTTTTATTTGTGCACTTTTTACATAAGTCGTGTTTTTACGGAAATAAGGCCCGGAAATCAATTATTTTTGGTGGATTAGGTGTTTTGAATTCAACATAATTAGACAAAAAAAAAGGTCTGGACGCTTACTTTAAGTGTTTTGAATTCAACATAATTAGACAAAAAAAAAAGGGTCTGGACGATTACTTTAAGTGGTTGGTTAAAGGGATACAACAAAGGATATTTAGGAAATGTTCTTACGGCTAGTAATCAGGGTAGAACAATAAGTAACATATTCAAGCTGGAAAAGCGTAATTTAAAAAGGAAATAGGGAAAAACTGGTTCACGAATAGGGTAGTAAATGATTGGAATGGACTCAGTAGACAGGTAGTTAGTGCGGAGTCAATAAGGAGCTTTTACACCACCATACAGGCAGTTGCCGTGTGAACAACAACTCTGACGTCATCAATCTCTTCTATGAATGCCAAAACAGCTGATGAGATGTTAAGCTAGCAACCATGGAGGTAAGCGTCTTTGAATGCGCCCCCTGATCCTGCTCAACTCTTCGAATGAAACAGCAGGACCTGCGTGTGGGCATATTTGTTAGTCAGTATACGCTTCCTGACGAAGTTTGTATAATGCACATGCGGTCATTTGATGGGGACGGGCGGTTCTTTTGATATGCGCTGCTTTCAGAAAGAAATCGGCCGTTCCTGGTTTGGCAATGTTAGCCAACTTAGCTTGCACGAGTGCTGATGTCAGCCGCTTCCATCCAAAAGATCACCCAGCACTTTAAGCAATGTCATCTTGATATTATGTAGACCACCCAGCATGACCACGAATGAACCTTAGCCGTATCGTTCTAGCCACATCCACTGTATTTGCTTTGCTATCATGAACAACCGCTGATCGAATACAATGACAGGAGTTTATCCATGATTCAGGACTTCTACAGTGTGCGTCACTACATCTATGAAGTGCCGAATCATTGCCACTGACTTTTTTGAGTCCTCAGGGAATAGTGAGAGTAGCGCTCTGACTGTCGTGGGGCCGTGATTGTCACTCGCCTGTGTAAGAATTTATTGCGTTGTATGTTGCCCATGGTACTTGCACATCCTTATCTGACTTGATGGTGTTTGTGTCGTCAATAAAACTGCTGACGTGATCACTCCATTTGTACTTTCTTGCCACTTTCTCCAGCAGCCGACTACAGTTCTATTGAACTAGGTTACATACTTCTGAAACAGGAGGGTGTTTGTTTACTGCTGTAACTGCCGGTACAAGTGTGCAGTTCTCCGGCAGCCTATTGGACTTTCTTGCCAGACTTGGTGACAGATATGCACGTTTGCTTAATCCCGCAATTGCTACGTCAGGGTGTTGAAACAATGAGATGACAGTCCCATGGTAGGATCCATGTGCAGTAGTTGCTGATGGGTCGTGTGGTCAATGTTGTCGACTGCTGACGTCGTGAACATACCAGTGTTGAGTGTAGGTGGGTGGGCAATCGGTTCCAATACTCTCAAAACGGTTAATGACAGATACCTAGATCGGCAGACATGCCAAGCACACGACCATATGTGACTGATAATCCAAGCCTATGAAATTTTTCAACTAAGTCTCTTGACCTAGTCCTACCGTAGATAACACTAAAGTCGCCAAGGCAACGTTTCTTTTCCATTTACAGACGTCTGGTGGCGTTAATACTTATATTTCTACATCCATGATTTCAGGAAAGTTAGAAGGGGCTATCTGGAGAGTCTGTCATTCTGTGTCTTCATCTGTGTCATATTATGGCTATAAATGAACAATTACAAAAATAAAACCGAGTGGGGACGTTGGTATACCTACTACAGTAAGATCGCCAGCTAGTGTTTTAACCCAACACTTAAGTCGCCACTCTGGGAAATTAGAGGTAAAGCAAAACAAGTGAATCAAATAATGATTTATGTATATAGAAAACTCTCTCTCATATACATTACGCGCTAAAATATTGTTCGCCACATCATAACAGAGCGCTCCCATAAAGAAATTCAGAAAATGTACTCGATGGCTTGCCACCCATTATGGAGATAATGAGACTAATGTCAATGCGCGTCTGTTCAAATTACTCGCGGGAAGTAAGGACTGTCTGTGCTTTAAACAAGCTGCCATATGTAGGATATCTGTCTCGAAAGTCACTAGGCTGCCTTTATATATATATATATATATATATATATATATATATATATATATATATATATATATATATATATATATATAATCACACACACATACCGTCAACAACAGTGTAGTCGCCACTGCACTAATGTCGCCAGGCGTCTTATATTACGAATTTTAGCATCACTACATACTTGTATGTACCACTGAAGAGGCATGCACAGTAGTTAATATTATGTACCTGTCTTCAGTGGCACATACAATAGGGTGGAGCAAAAATGACCGTTTTTGCATTTTTTCTGTGATCAGTTTGGAATAGTGGGGGAATTATGTGAAATGGAGTTATATTCACGTAACAAAAACATGATGTCTCTGCGAATTTTTTTTAAGGTGCCCCGAAGATGTCAAAGATTTGGTTTTATGACAAAAATAATTAAATTATATCTTAAAATATCAAAATATATTTTTTTCGTGAATATTTTGTTGGACTAGCATGAAAAGTGTTCACGAACACATGCTTTTGAATATAAATTTTGTACAAAATTTCTACGCAGATTTTTTGAGTGCCCCAGAGGGGTGGAAAATCTAGATTTATTCGAAAAAATGAGTTTTTTTAATACATTGAATATTTTTGTTTGATTCGAATTTAATTATTCCAACACTATACTAAGATATATTGGCGTGCCCCATACACTTCAAAATATAAAGAAACCATCAACCGACACACTTCCAGCAGAACAACGTCAGAGCTACATTTCTGCCTTCACACCGTTATATTCATTGTGTTTGGGACACCTCTAAATATTAATATATTGGTTTCATACTTTTGTATGCATATGTTATGGTCATTCTGCAGCATATTTTCGGTATTCCGAACTAATAAAAGTAACTTGAAAAGTTAAACCATTTTTTAGAAAATGGATATATTTTTTTACATATTTTCGATTTTATCAGCACTTGGGGAACCTGATGATATTGGATTATTCACACACGTGAACTTTTTTTTCCTTTAATTTGGGTTACATTGGCACAATTTCCCAACTATTCTGAGTCATTTATATAAAAAAGGTTTTTCGCTCCACCTTAACATACAAGTCTGCAATGATGCAAAAATTCGTAATATTCGCCTGGCAACATTAATGCAGTGGCGACTTTAGTGTTATTGACGGGGTACAAAGTTATATTCTTTGAAACATATCACTACGGGATATCTATACATCAGGTTATGATGTACATGTCACTAATAAGGATTTGAAATGTTGTCCTGCCAATAATGAACATCAATATGTAACCATATATATATATATATATATATATATAATATATATATATATATATATATATATATATATATATATATATATATATATATATAAGCGAAAGTGTGTATGTCTGTCTGTCTGTCTGTGTGTGTGTGTGTGTGTGTGGTATAGGTTCCGCCCCCCGTTGCGCAATCACCTCATATGGCACATTTTTGGAACCGGGTTGACCAGGGAAGGTCCATTATGAGATGATTCGATCACTTTTTTTTTCTTTTTTTTTAGCAGCCTATTAGCGATAATTGTGAAAAAAAAGTGGGTTGCGAGAATTGAGGAAACCTTGATGTAGGGTGATGGGTATGGGTGAGTGAATGGGTGGGGTGATGGGTAATGGGTGTGGGGTGATGGGTGAGTGAATGGGTGGGGGGTGATGGGTGAGGGAATAGGTGGGGGGTGTGGGTAATGGTAAATATAAGCGAAAGTGGTGTGTCGTGTGTGTGTGTGTGTGTGTGTCTGGTATAGGTTCCGCCCCCTGTGGCGCAATCACCTCATATGAAACATTTTTGGAACCGGTTGACCAGGGAAGGTTTTAAGCCATTTATGAGATGATCCGATCACTTTTTTTTTTTTTTTTAGCAGCCTAGTAGCGATAATTGTGAAAAAAAAGTGGGTTGCGAGAATTGAGGAACCTTGATGTAGGGTGATGGGTAATGGGTGAGTGAATGGTGGGTGATGGTAATGGGTGAGTGAATGGGTGGGTGATGGGTAATGGGTGTGGGGTGATGGTGAGTGAATGGGTGGGGGGTGATGGGTGATGGTGAGGGAATAGGTGGGGGGTGATGGGTAATGGTAAATATAAGCGAAAGTGTGTCTGTCCTGTCTGTTGTTGTGTGTGTGTGTGTGTGTGTGTGTGTGTGTCTGGTATAGGTTCCGCCCCCCGTGGCGCAATCACCTCATATGGCACATTTTTGGAACCGGTTGACCAGGGGAAGGTTTTAAGCCCAATTATGAGATGATCCGATCACTTTTTTTTTTTTTTTAGCAGCCTATTAGCGATAATTGTGAAAAAAAAGTGGGTTGCGAGAATTGAGGAAACCTTGATGTAGGGTGATGGGTAATGGGTGAGTGAATGGGTGGGGTGATGGGTAATGGGTGAGTGAATGGGTGGGGTGATGGTAATGGGGGGAGTGAATGGGTGGGGTGATGGGAAAGGGGTGTGGGGTGAGGGGGTGAGTGAATGGTGGGGGGTGATGGGTTGGGGGTGATGGGTGATGGGTGAGGGAATAGGTGGGGGGTGATGGGTAATGGGTGAGTGAATGGGTGTGTGGTGATGGGTAATGGGTGAGTGAATGGGTGGGGGGTGATGGGTAAGGGGTGATGAATGGGGGGGGTGATGGGTAATGGGTGAGTGAATGGGTGGGGGTAATACATACATTTCTACATCCATGATTTCAGGAAAGTTAGAAGGGGCTATCTGGAGAGTCCGTGTTTGGTGGGCCAAGGGCCACCAAACCAGGTGGTGGGCCGAGGCCCACCACCAATAGCCCTCCGCAGGAGCTAGCCAAAAAGTCCGCCCGGAGGGCGGCTTTTGCGGCTAGTATATATATATATATATATATAATATATATATATATATATATAATATATATATATATATTATATTAGGGTGGTCCTTAAAATGACCTAATTTTTTAAATTTTTGAATTGTTGTGTCCCGGGGGTCTAAATTGGTTCCTTTGGGTGTAAAAACAAGACAGAAAGTTACAGAGGCGATTTTGTCAATTTTTCGAACAGCGCTGGCCAATTCAAATATATATATATATATATACTATATAGGCTACATAGGGTTTTTTTCGTATATATAATAGTAATTCCCGCGGGTCCCCCTCTCCCTAGAGTATTACCCGGGCCTAGCCGGGGGTTTCATGGCACCATCGACCACTCATTGTTGCCCACATCGGTGCTGCTCCACCATGGTCTTCTTGTCCTTACCTGTGGGCCTCCAAGCTTCACTCGAAATGGATGGGCCCTTTCACAGTTGTCCGCATTCCAAATGCTTACCAGGTCTGTTATGCCACAGACACTGGGGACCGCACAGTTCATGGTGCGGATGCAAAGCCCTACACCGAGCTTCCCGATCCCACCGCCTCCTGTTCTTCAACATCCGCCCCTTCCAGGTGGTGCCTCGTACGCACGTCCTCCACAGCCCTCAGACTCTTCTGACCCTTCGCTTTAATTGCAGGCCTTGACGCAAACAGGCCCAAGCACGACCGAGGACGGCCGTCTTCGTCGGAAGGGGGTAATGTGAGGGCCTAAAGGAAAGCGAAGGAAAGGAAGGAGAGTAGGATAGAATAAATAAGGGAAGGAGAGAGAATCTCTGATAGCAGTAGTGGAGGCGAGAGGCGACGATGGTTTTCGCTGATGCAACTTTTCCTTATCAGTCCCGCGAAGGGGTGGGCAGCCGCCATCTGCAAAGTCGCTGACGATTAGGTATTCTGCAGATGAACGTCCGCGAGGGGAGGGTGAGAGAGAGTGAGAGAGGGTAAGAGAGGGTGAGAGAGAGTGATAGAGGGTGAGGGAGAGTGAAAGGGCGAGGAGAAGGATGAATAACGCTGATTCTACACTCTCTCCTCGCCGTCACCTTGCACCTCACTTCATAGCTGTCAGACTGATAGGACCTTTGGCCCGTGCCCACCCACACACGGGGGGGTCTCTTCCTGAAGACAGGGAGAGAGGATCGAATTCTATATACTCTCCGGGTGGCCACACTCTGTCTGGGTCGGGGTGACCTCTTTTACGAGATTTTGTGTATTAGTGAAGAGAAGAAGAGATACTTTGACTTCCCAGAACAACAAGAATATAAACTGTGCCCCTTTTGTGAGTGTGGGGACTCAGCTTGCTCCTGTGATCTACAAGGAGGCCGCACCCCGGCACTGCCTGCTTGCCACGTGGAGCAGGTGAAACTCTACGGGCCACGACGTCCGGGTTTCACACCTGCCCTGGTAGCTCCTCGTCTGTGGCCCTTCAGGGCCCAGGAGCAGGACGGGACTTGCCCAGCAGGAATTAGGAACCCTCGGACATCCCCGATCTACAAGGAGCCTACGCAGCAGCTGGTGACGTATTGCCATATGATTGAGTGCATGATAGGGCAGGCGTTTAAGGATGCCCCTGGAGGACCTGTATCAAGCCAGGGACTCTAGGGGGGACAGGGAGGGTCACCCCGGGCATAGCCGGGGCTATTGCTAGCCTGGGGAACCAAGCTCCCCGTATCTCCGACGACACGGCCGGGCACTGCCCGCTTACCTTCATTACCTGGAGATACGCCCAACCTGGCCCCCGACAGGTAGGGGTGCCAGGGTTAGTTGTCATCCCAAACTACAGCGACCGATTGGATAGAACCATAGCGGGTTGGGGGTGCCGCTAAAACAGGAGCTATATCAACACCCCCCGTTGAGCCCGGCCACGCAATTTCCTTTCCCCTTCGGGGGGTAGGGCGGCGTGGGGTTAACATTATGTAAGATGGTATACAAACAAAAAGAGAGAGAGAGAGGAAGAAAAACATTATCAATTTATTCGAGACACCTCTCATACCCTGCCAGAGAAGAGGGACGCTGTTGTTACCGTCCTGGATTTCATTGATAACATCTGTGCCACAAGATCAAGCATAGAAGAAATCGAAGTAAGGTTGATTGCTACCACCGTTTACTACACAGAATCGACGAGGAGTGGAATTGAAAAGTAGCAACTAAAAACGTAACAGCAAATTGGTGGACATCAGGCAAGCCTCAACAACTAAAAGTACCAAACCCTCCGTCGGGCCCCCAATCAGCCGCCTCAACTTCTGGCTACTACCTCTACGTCTGCTGCCAACCAGGCTGCTCCTACTGTGGCTGCTAGTGTTCCGATTACTAGTACCCCGGCCATTGGCATCCAGGGCCACATTCAGAGACGCTAACGTCCATGCTAAACAACCTAGCGATTGCCATCAGCTGTTGGTATTCTGCGTGGAGATTGATGACGTACTTAAAGACGTTAAGCTGTCAAAACAGGCGACGGGCCTAGAGGGGGTGTGGAGGACCAATATACATAAAAATACTCATAAATTGAGTATATATGATGTTTTCCTGACTCAAGAACTAAACGGGGCAAGTATACAAACGAAATTAGGCCATATAACAAACCCAGCCGCTTGTGGTGAAAATTTTTTTGGTGTGATGAGATAAGAGTGGTGAGCTGCGGCATCTCACCCGCGCGGGTAGCGACTAACGATGCCAGACACCACCACGCGCACGACTTTTGCGTCAGACTGAAGGTATAATGGCGCCCTTTTCCTTAATAAAAACCCAAGCCCTTGTCCATCCAGGGCCCTGATGGATACCGGGTGTTAGCCGGGGTTTTTGGGCCCGCCTCCCGGGGTGGTGGCTTCCTCCAAAATGGCAGGAAGACGAGCTACGAATAGATAGATTATCAAGCGAAAAAGATCACAAGAAGAAAAAGAAAAGCGCCCTATTACTCTGAATGAATAGTTAATAGCTAGAATACAAGGAAGTACAGCCACCGGCGTGTTACCCGCCCTGTATGTGGAGTAGAAACAAGTTTGAAGCGACGGAGCTGACACAGGGGATGAAAGAATGATGGAATAACCTAGAAAATAGAAATAAATACAACGACCTTGAAAATGCAGCCCGCGGCTGCTGCCTTGTGATTGGCTGACACGTTTGAGACACAATCTGATTGGCTGGCACGTTTGTTTTTACACAATTGTGATTCGCTGGCGAGGCTGTGACGTCGTTGTAGTCGCTCAGCCCAAACAGCTATCGATGCCCATAGCAGCCAGTACCGCCACTGCCATGTCTCGTACTGGAATACCCACGAGCTTCGGGGTGTAGAAATAGAGGGATGTTGTTGAGCAAACAACCGTGGCCTTTAACTCTCTGAATGTCTGCCCAGTCTACCAGCCCCCTAGTATACTACTAGTATCTAGTACCTAGTAGATACTAGATACTAGTATACTAGTATCTAGGTACTAGATACTAGTATACTAGTACAGGTACTAGATACTAGTAACTAGTAGGCTACTAGTTCCTGGCTACTACCACCCAAGCTACTTCCACCCAGCCTCCATCCCCCCGTTGCTGGGTGTGTCCAGGCCTGCTGTGCCCGCACCCAGGAACTCCATTAGAAACACGGGGCAACACAACAACAACCAACGAAATAGAGGGGCCCAAAAACAAAAATTATCCTTCAGGTAACTTTGCCCCCTCTCGCCCCACATACCGTAACCAGAATAGAGCCTTCTGCCACACTGCAGGCGCAAGGGGCACTCTGAAAACAACTGCCTAAGGAAAAAATTTAAATGCAGCTATTGTCTACGTACAGGGAATTCTGTTCAAGAGTGTTCATACCGCATCACACCGGAGAGACAAGATAGGTTCTTTGACAAAATCTCAACCGAGCAGGCACAGAACAACGCCCTCCTTGTTCAGACACTCAGCCGCTTCCTCACTCCTGCTTTTCCTACTCCTGTCACTGCGTCACCCCAGCCTCTGACCAGCAACTGGGCTTCAGCATCAGGGCAACAGACCAGACACCACAACCATACCCACTTCACATTGACCCTGCCCAATCAAACACTCACCAGGGCCCCCGACCCATAGTCAACCGGCCTGGAACTATGGTCACCAGCAAGTCCCGCGATCACATCACCATCAAATCTGCCAATGTCAAGGTCTCCAAACCCTCATCGGGGACCTGATTAACACTCACGTGATCCCTCACAACCTGGACATCGTTGCGGCAGTAGAGATCTTCCTCAACAAGTCAATTCCAGACAACTTTGGCAGATACATGGATATACGAAAATGGCATCGACGCGACAGGACACGCGGGACCTTTGGTGGTCTCACTGTCCCCTTTTCCCCAAGAGTCTGTCGGTCCAGCTGCTTGAAGTAATTCTACCAAACTACTGGAGATGAGTTTTTTTAAAATATGGACTCACCATCACACGCTATCCTGCTGTGTGTGTGTGCTACCGCCCACAGTGGCAGGGGAGGGAGCCTATTGAGTATCTGGACACTCACCTGGAGACCTGTTGCAACAACACACCTGGGGAGCACGTTGTTATCATAGGTGACATGAATCAATATCTAGTTGCAAGATCCTTCGATGACTCCTCACAGTGTATGGTCTAACAAACTGCGTTGACTTTACCACCACCTTTCCGGCCAATTATTTGATTTGTCATCAGTGTCTCCTCCATCAGTCATCTCCCGTCCTGGATTTTCTTTACGCGAGTAATTACTCACATAGGTAGACGGCTAGACGCCCTTCAAGGGTAGGATGAGTCAATGTCCAGTAACACACGTTTCAATCAATCTGTTTCGTTGGAATATTTTTGGTTTTCGTGAGGATGTAGAGAGACGCCAGGGTTTAGGTAGTTCGTATAATTAAGCTTAAACGCCTTTACCGTGTACTATTAATACTTTACTGAAGAGAGTCCTAAATATTAAAAACTCTATTAAAACTATACACTTGACGAAATATAAAGATGAGGAATCCTCTTACAATCTCCGCCCGATACCCTCATCAAGCCCCTCTGTGAGAGACGCCATGGAGGTAGTAAATGTGTAAATCTACACTATATACAAATAACAAAATGGGCAGGAATCCCTGTTCCAAGCTCCGTTACCTCCCATGGCAAAGGCTATCGCTCCTCTCTTTCTATCGTCGAGGGCGGCGGGTAGCCCCGCTGCCTGCGTCGTGCAGGTGTCAAGTACTCGTGTATCTATGAGACATATACATCTGCCTCCCTTACTAATATATAGCACGTAGCAAGTAATGTTTCTACCATAGAATAAACTGATAATGGGCCATATGCAAGACATTTTCTCGACCCGTTGCATCGCGGCGCGGTAAACAAGAATCAACAGAGGACAACGCAACGAGTGGAGATTTGAGTCACCTGATCGAGTTCACCCAAACATCCCACCTGCATACCCCTCTGCCTTATTCCATCCCATTTCTTCCCAGACCATTACAGGCTAGTTTTCAACATAACCGAGAGTGACATTCATACACTGTGAATGCACACATGTCATAATTAAGGTAAAATTAGGTGCAGGAGGCCTCATATTGCTGTGATAAGTGGTGACGAGGGGAGAGCGGCGTTGGTGGAGGTGGTCCGCCATATTGCTTTGTGGCGACTGGCGGGATGTCAAATGTACGCACAAGCATCACTCAGGCCCATTTTTTCTTCATCAACGCCTCAGATAAGTGGGGGAGCACAAACAACAGCTATTATTTAATGGCAGAAATGATACATTAGGCTAGTAAAAGGAAAAGATAGGTGTAAAACAATCAAAATAATGATGCCGCCTTGGACTCGTTTTTGTTGGTACGCCTGCCCAAATCTCACTGGCCCGGGGATTTGAAAACAATTCTTGTATATCCCACCGGTGGAGATACGACGGTCGGGAATCTCCACCTGCCGGATTTGAGAGCATTCTTCATTTAGCCCAATATATCTACTCTATATTAAATATTTTTATGTTACCTGTGGAAATGGTATGTCACAAAACATATATATTATTTGAGGTCTTACCTATACAAAACCCATTGTCTATCTCATCCCGACACAATAATCCAAATAGTTAACTAACTAGGATACTTATCGGTGGAAGTAGGGTTGAATTGGTGTAGGCTTTAAACAATACTGCAATGTCTTGTTATCCGAAGTGGTCGCGCGTGATCAAGGCCGCTGGGGGGAAGGGGGGACGCGGTGTGTTTTGATATGGGCGTTTAGGAGATTTACCCAGGGTTTTTCTTACGGTCGGGGTAATCAGTGGTCTATTTTAACACGTCCCATTGTTTTTATCACTTTTTAAAAATGGGAACAAA
>JACEEZ010018756.1:0-7500 GCA_016584305.1 Chionoecetes opilio
GGCTGGGTAAAGCAAATACTTTGATATTCGTCTACTGTATCTCTCCTATACGTCTATCCCTTTCGAGTCCTGCATACATGTTTACTGGTTCTGGAAATGGAGTTTCGTCTTCTTTAATAATACCGCATTAAGTATTCATTGAGTACGAACGCCATACTCTTATATCATTTACCAAGATATTATTATTATCTTTCAGTGGCCCAATACTTGTTTTGACGTTTTTCTTACTTCGAACGTATTGAAAGAACCTTTTCGGGTTTGATTTGGATTCCTTTGCAATTTTTTCTTCATACTCGCGCTTTTTAGACTTAATTAGTCCTTTGCAGCGACGTTTGACGTCATTGTATTCTCTAGAATCGCAGTCTGCATTTGATCGTTTGTAAACTTTATACGCTCGGCGCTTTCGGCGAGGAGGAGGAGGAGGAGGGGAGGAGGAGGAGGAGGAGGAGGAGGAGGAGGAGGAGGAGGAGGAGAGAGAGAAGGTCAGAAGAAGAGGAGGAGGAGGAGGATAATACAGGCACGGCTTTTTGGTTTTCAGCTGCAGTTTAAATTTAATAGGCCGTGTGAATAGGCCTCGAGTATTGTGCCGGATCGGTGAATGTAGATTGGATAGGCTGAGTAGTGGAGGAGGAGGAGGAGGAGGAAAAAAGGAGGAGGAGGAGGGGAGGAGGAGAGGAGGAGGAGAAAGAGGAGGAAGTGTGCCAATGAGGACATCAGCAGTAATGGTTAGTGGGGAAGGTGGGGAAGGAAGGAGAGGAAGGGGGAAGAGGGGAGGAAGAGGGGAAGGGAGGGAGGAAGGAGGAGGGGAGGTTTTTTGAAGAAGAGGGAGAGGAGGGGAGGGAAGAAGAGGGGAGAGGAAGGGAGGGAATAGGGGAGAGTTTTATGCTTGTCGACCTAGTTACCTTAATAAGAATCGAACAAAGAACAGTGAGAGAGAGAGAGGGGAGAGAGAGAGAGAGAGAGAAAAGAGAGAGAGAGAGAGAGAGAGAGAGAGAGAGAGAGAGAGAGAGAGAGAGGAGAGAGAGAGAGAGAGAGAGAGAGAGAGATGAGAGAGGAGAGAGAGAGAGAGAGAAGAGAGAGAGAGAGAGGAGAGAGAGAGAGAGAGAGAGAGAGAGAGAGAGAGAGAGAAGAGAGAGAGAGAGAGAGAGAAGAGAGAGAGAGAGGAGAGAGAGAGGGGAGAGAGAGAGAGAGAGAGAGAGGAGAGAGAGGAGAGAGAGAGAGAGAGAGAGAGAGGAGGAATAGGTGAGGTTTCAGGAAGACCTAAAGCATGCATATCTTTGTTTGAAGGAGGAGGAGGAGGAGGAGGAGGAGGAGGGAGGAGGAGGAGGAGGAGGAGGAGGAGGAGGAGGAGGAGGAGGAGGAGGAGGAGGACGAGGAGGAAGGAGATGGTATAAAATAAAAAATATAAAAAATTAGCAGCAACAGATTTCTTGTATAAATGAGGACATATTAAAAATTACAAAGAGACAAATTAAGGGTAATGTTGAAGGGAATTATAGGCACTGGAAGTAAGGAAATAAGGTCGAAAATAGAGTTTGTCCTGCAAATACTAGTAACAAGACGTTGCCTCCATAGTAAAGCAAACAACACAAGAAGAGAAAAAAAAGCAATTCCTTTTTTTTTATAAACTTGTAATATATAGTTGATAGAATAACATCTTGGTAAATGATAATAAGAGTATGGCGTTCGTACTCAATGAATACTTTAATGCGGTATTTATTAAAGAAGACGAAACTCCATTACCAGAACCAGTAAACATGTATGCGGGACTCGAAAGTGATAGACTGGTAATAGGAGAGATAACAGTAGACGAAATATCAAAGTATTTGCTGAAACTTGACCCAGCAAAATCCGTGGGGGTGGACGAAATCTCGCCGCGATTACTTCGCGAATGTCACAGTCAACTTTCGCTCCCATTAAAGATTATTTTCAATAAATCGCTAAGTGAAAAAAATGTTCCTAGTATGTGGAAATTAGCTAATGTTACACCGATATTCAAGAAAGGGAGTAAGAGCCTCGCAAGTAATTATCGCCCAATTAGTCTAACGTCCGTGATGGTTAAACTATTTGAGAAAATATTGCGGGATAAAATAGTGTCTTTTCTCGATGAAAATAACTCAATACTAAACTCCCAGCATGGATTTCGAAAAAAGAGATCCTGCTTAACAAACCTACTGGATTTTTAAAATTTCATTTATTCAAACTGGGACGCAAAAATTCCCTCGGATGTAATATACCTTGATTTTCAGAAAGCCTTCGATACAGTTCCACATAAGCGACTGTTGACCAAGCTAAGGGCACATGGCATAGGAGAGCAATTATGTTCATGGATTGGCGATTGGCTTTCAAATCGTAAACAACGGGTAGTAATAAATGGCGAGGCATCTGATTGGTCAGTTGTTACTAGTGGGGTGCCTCAGGGTTCGGTCTTGGGTCCCACTCTTTTTCTGATATATATCAACAATCTAGACTGCGGACTTGTATCTAAAATATCGAAATTTGCAGATGACACCAAATTAGGCGGTAAAGCATATACTAGAGAAAACTGCGAACTCATACAAAGTGATCTCGACAAACTATCAGATTGGAGTGATAAATGGCTATTAAAATTCAATTCCGATAAATGTAAAGTAATGCATATAGGCAACGATAACCTCAAATATAACTATCAAATGCAAAATAAATCGTTAACTGAAGTACAGCAGGAAAAGGATTTAGGTGTCATCATCAGTAATGATCTTAAAACCAGTCCGCATTGCCTAGCTGCCAGTAAAAAGGCAAATATGATGTTGGGCTTTATTAAACGCAACTTTGAACATAAAACTCCGAAAGTAATGACACAATTATACACGTCCTTGGTTAGGCCGCACTTGGAATATGCCGTTCAATTCTGGTCGCCCTGTTTCGTAAAAGACCAAGCCAAATTGGAATCAGTGCAAAGAAGAGCAACCAAACAAATTCCATCTCTGCGAAATTCATCTTATGAAGAGAGACTGCGGAAACTTAATATGTTTTCCTTAAAGGATCGTAGAATCCGTGGGGACTTGATAGAAACCTTTAAGATCCTAAAAGGTTTTGATATCATTAATCAAGAGAACCTATTCGAGCTTTCAACTCAAGTGACAACAAGAAATAATGGTTTAAACCTAAACGGTCAACGTTGCATCACCGATCTCCGTAAAAATTATTTCAATGTTAGAGTCGTTCATCGATGGAACAAGTTACCAGCAAATGTTGTCGGAGCCAGCACAATAACTACATTCAAAAACAGACTTGACGCGCACTGTAAAGTAAATGGGTATTGATAGTGCGAATTCGTATCTAGTCCCCCGTATCGATTAGTTGTAGTGGTAGTGGTAGTTGTAGTTAGTATTTTTCATATCCTATCATTCTGCACTATGAAATTTCCATGTTCCTATCCTCTTTAGGGACATGGTATCATTTTCCAGCTGTTTTCTTACAAGTAGTTGATAGTTAGTAGTATGTAGTGCAGCAGATACCCTCGTTATGGACCAATAGGTCTCCTGGTGTCTGTTACTCCTATGTAATCCTATGTAATCCTCCTCCTCCTCCTATTCTTCCTCCTTTTCCTCCTCCTCCACCTCTTTCCTCCTCCTTCTCCTCCTCCTATTCTTCCTCCTTTTCCTCCTCCTCCACCTCTTTCCTCCTCCTCCTCCTCCTCCTATTCTTCCTCCTCCACCTCCTCCTCCTCCTCTTAAGAAAGTTCTCACACAACTAAACAGAAGAATAATTAACGTACGTTCCTAAAGTTTGTCTTGAATATTTAGGAAGAAGAAGAAGAAGAGGAGGAGGAGGAGGAGGAGGAGGATTACAAAGGATTACAAAGGAAACACAAACAGCAACAGACCGATAGGTCCTTACAAGGCTGTTTGCTTTAACTACACTACACTAACTAGATGATAAGAGAGAAAGGATAGGAAAGTAGAAGGCTCCTCCCCACCCACCCATCCCTCCAGCCGAGGCGTTTTTTTTTGTATTTACAGCCGTGTGGTGGCGTTAATACTTACATTTCTACATCCATGATTTCAGGACAGTTAGAAGGGGCTATCTGGAGAGTCTGTCATTTTGTGTCTTCATCTGTGTCATAATATTAGGGCTATAAATGAACAAATGACAAAAATAAAACCGAGTGGCGACGTTGTTAACGGGACTACACTAAGGTCGCCATCTAGTGTTTATGTACTGAGTGTCCTCCAGCTGTCGTCGTCGCCCGAAAAAAAAACGCGTCGGGAAATTTGAAACCGTCTATACATGCAGATACAAAGCATAAAACAACGCTGAAACAGGGTAGATTATACAGTCATGATATAAACTACTGTGTATTATCTTCAGTGGCACATACACAGCAGTAGTGATGTAAATATATGGCGTAATATATGATAATAAATATATAATATTATATATATATTCGTAAATATGGCGGTGGCGACATCACTGAGGTGGACAAGGTTAAACGTAAGGAAAGAAGGACCAGGGGGAAGGGGAGGTTAGGGTTTTAGAAAAGGAAAAGGGGTGTTTGGAGGTTTAAAAGGGGAAAAGGAGGGAAACAGGGTAGAAGCAGGAAGGAGCAAGGCATTTAGGCAGGGAGCGTTTAAAGGAAGACGAGAAAGGAAAAAAAAAAGGCAAGGGAAGGAGGACGAAAGGCAGAGGAGAGAGAGGGGAGAGAGAGAGAGGAGAGGAGAGAGAGGGAGAGAGGAGAGAAGAGAAAAGGAGGAGAGAGAGAGAGAGAGAGAGAGAGAGAGAGAGAGAGAGGAGAGAGAGAGAGAGAGAGAGAGAGAGAGAGAGAGAGAGAGAGAGAGAGAGAGAAAAGGGGAGAGGGAAAGGGGAGAGAGAGAGAGAGAGAGGAGAGAGGAGGAGGGAGAGGAGAAGAGAGGAGAGGAGAGAGAGAAGAGAGAGAGGAGAGGAGAAGAGGAGAAGAAAGAGAGATGAGAGAGAGAGAGAGGGGAAAAGAAGAGAGAGAGAGAGGAGGAGGAGGAGAAGGAGAGAGAGAGAGAGAGGCAGGGGGGTGGTATATTTATGTGAGGTCATTGCACGCAGCGGGGCGACGTATATGAGGGAGAGAGAGAAAGGCCAATAATAAAGGAGAAGAAGAAGAAGAGAGAAAGAGAACTTACTTATAATGAAAGAAAAGTGATGGAAATGAATGCTGCTACTACTACTACTACTACTACTACTACTACTACTACTACTACTACTAATACTACTTCTAAATAGGGAGGAAAATCGAGAGGGAGGGAGGAAGGGAAAACGAACAGAAAAAAAAATGAGAGGGAATCAGCAGCAATATGCACCCAATTTTTTTTTCTTTTCTCTCTCTCTCTCTTTTCCCCTCTCTCTCTCTCTCTCTCTCTCTCTCTCTCTCTCTCTCTCTTCTCTCTCTCTCTCCTCTCTCTCTCCCCTCTCTCTCTCTCTCTCTCTCTCTCTCTCTCTCTCTCTCTCAGGGTTTAAATCAATTATCTTCTTCCATTTAATAGTTTAAAGCGCATCAATTTTACCCATTAAAGGCACACACACACACACACACACACACACACACACACACAACACACACACACACCACACACCACACACACACCACAACACACACACCACACACCCCACACACACAAAACACACACATAAGAAACACACACACACACACACAACACATAAGCACAACACACACACACACACACACACACACACACACACACACACACACACAAAACATAAGCACACACACACACACACACACACACATAAGCAAAACACACACACACACACACACACACACATAAGCACACACACACACACACCAACACATAAGCACACACACACACACAAAACCCCAAAAGCCCCACACACCCCACAAACACACACCCACAAAAAACCAACGCCCACCAACCCAAAGCAGAACAAACCCCACGGACAGAACCCACACCACACCACACACACACCCGACAAACACACACACACACCCCACACACACCCACACCACCCCAAAACACACAACACCACCCCAACACCCCCCCGGAAATTTTACTTAGGCTTACCCATTTTTCCCTAGCCTCAAGAAAAAAAACCCCCCCCAACACACCACCAACAGAAGACAGGAAAGAACCACCCACACCACCCCCACCCCACACCACACCACACCCAACACCACAACACCCCACCCACCCACACAACACACACAACAACACACACCCACACCACCCCACACACACACAACACACACAAACAAACCCCGGGGAAATTATACACCTTGCCCCACCCTTTTTTCTTTCCAAGTTTTTTTGTCTAAAACCCCAAGGAAGAAGCTCACAAAACACACACACACACCACACACAACCAAACACACACACCCACCCCCCCCCCCCCCCCCCCACAAAAAAAAAAAAAAACGGGAAGCCAGGGTGCACATTTTGGGGTTTGGTCCAGTTTTGAGGGTGCGGGGAAGAGAAAGGAAAAAAAAAAAAAAAAAAAAAAAAAAAAAAAATGTTTTGGTTTGAAGAAAAAAGTTTTTTAAAAAGGCTAAATTAAGTTTTATAAAGATAAGAAGGGTTTTGGGGATAGAGAAGAGAGATGGGAGAGAAAGAAGAGAATAGAGAAAATAGAGAGAATAGAGAAAAAAGATAGGGGGAGATAGAGAAAGGAAAAATAAAAAAAGAGAAAGGACATGGGAGAGAAGAAAGAATGGGAGAGATAAAAGGGAGAGACATAGGAGAGAAAAGAGACATGGAGAGATAAGAAGGACAAGAGAAAAGAAGGGAGAATAGGAGAAAATAAGAAGAATGGAAGAAAAAGGGAGACATGGAGAGATAAGAAGAGAAAAGGGAAGATAAAAAGAGAAAGGAGAGAAAAGGAGAATGGGAAGAAAAGAAGAAGAGACTAGGGAAAAAAGAGGAGAATAGAGAGATAAGAAGAGGGACAAGGAGAGATAAAAAGGACATAGGAGAGATAAGAAGGAGGACATAGGAGAGATAAGAAGAGACATGGGGAGAAAAGGGAAAAGAGACATAGGAGAAAAAGAGACATAGGGGGAGATAAAAAAGGGAACATAGGAGAGAAAAAGAAGACATAGGAGAGATAAGAAAAAACTGGAGAGATAAGAAGAGACATAGGAAAAAAAAGAGACATAGGAAGATAAGAGAGACATGGAGAGATAAGGAGACAAGGAGAGAAAAGAAGGAGAGACATGGGAGATAAGAAGACTGGGAGAGATAAGAAGGAAGCATAGGAGAGATAAGAAGAGACATGGGAGAGATAAGAAGAGAATAGGAAATAAGGAGACATAGGGGAGAAAAAAGGGGAGAAAAATGGAGAGATAAGAAGGGGAAATAGAGAATAAGAAGAGGAGACATGGGAGGGGAAAAAGAAAACTGGGAGAGATAAGAAGGGAGACATGGGGAAAATTAAGAAGGACATGGAGATAAAGAAGAGACATGGAGAGAAAAAGGACATAGGAGAGAAAAGAAAGGAGACTAGGAGAGATAAAAA
>JACEEZ010018756.1:12500-17500 GCA_016584305.1 Chionoecetes opilio
CTCTCTCTCCTCTCTTCTCTCTCTCTCTCTCTCTCTCTCTCTCTCTCTCTCTCTCTCCCCTCTCTCTCTCTCTCTCTCTCTCTCGTAAATTCTAACAAGCAGACAAAAAAACATGGAAGATATTGAGATCGAAGCAAAAAAAGAAGAAAAAAAAGGAAAGGGTATTGAATTATATATTTTTTCTTCTTATAACACCTTTCCACCGCACCCTCCTTGTGTGTGTGTGTGTGTGTGTGTGTGTGTGTGTGTGTGTGTGTACGGCCCTTTAACACCTCCTTCCCCTTTAAATAACACATAAAGGGAAAATTTTAAAGCACACATCGTTGTATTACTTAATGTTAAAGTTTACCCTCTGTTTTATTTCTCAATTGATCTAATAACATGCAATATGGGACTTATCTTAAATACAACATAATATATTGATACATAAGTTATATAAAGACTGTGTTTTACGTTATACCTCCACACTTTTACTCGCTTACCTTACGATAACGAGACACATTCATAAGAAAAGCAAGAAAAAATGTAACGAAATATTGACACACGTAAAATAAAGCTGCATTTTTTCACACAGAATTTTTAATAACATGAAAATATATCGGAATTTTCATGAATATGTTGTGTTTTTCTTTGAACTTCCACGCTTTGACTTGCTTAGCTATTACTATTTGGTAGTAATGGTCGCTTACTATTAACGCTGAAAGAATAGTCTGCAGGCGCTACACACTCAGAAATAAGGGGTACATTAAGGGTCGAATTGTTACATCGCACCATCACTACCCTTTTTAAACCCTATGTCCAGGCTGGAGGTAGATGCTGCCGATTATACCCTTCATCTACCCTTTATCTACCCTTTTTAGACGAGAGGGTTGGAAAAGGGTATATTTGCGTCGATCCGAAAGGGTAGATTTGTAAGGGTAGAAAAAGGGTAGCAGTATTTCATCACTACAAACACCCTTTTTCTACCCTTTTTTTTTCTAAGAGTCTATGGGCTCCTACGTAAAACAAAAAGATTATAATGCAATACAAAAAAATAATAAAAAATTGCAATACCCATTCATGAGAAAAACGAAAGAAAAATGTATCCATTAAGCGAATTAATGACGTAAGTAAAATAAAGCTGCATTTCTGTAATCTTATAATGGCTACAGCACAATCCTATTACCACGATGTTAGAGTGCTGTACTACGTTTTGTAATTATGTAATGCTGACAACACTACAGAATTAAGGTGGTACAATCCTATTAGCGGCCTTTAATATGCAAGAGTTCGTGAGGGGCCGCTGATAACAACAACAACAATAATAATAATAGTAATAATAATGCTAGTAATTATATCCGTGTCTTACATAATTATCAATGGACAATGGTCAGTTGGTAGTATTAAGGGTCTACCATTAAGGGTCTTATGGGACACCCTGGCCTTTCCTTCCTTGTTTTTAGCCAAACACGTAAAAAAAAAAAAAGTAAAGAATACCACAAAAAAAAAAAAAAAAAAAAAAAAAAGGCACTTAGGTTACCCGCTTAACACGTAGGGACAAACCCCTTTTTCTTCTTTTTCTCCTCTCTCTCTCTCTCTCTCTCTTTTCTCTCTCTCTCTCTGAACCCCCCCTCTCTCTCTCTGACCTCTCTCCCTTCACCCTCTCTCTCTCTCTCTCACCCCCCCCCCCCCCTCTCTCTCTCTCTCCTCTCTCTCTCTCTCTCTCTCTCTCTTCTCTCTCTTTTCTTCCCCTCTCTCTCTCTCATTTTCACTGTCTCACTCTCTCTCACACTCACTCTCTCTATCTGACCCCTCCCCCTCTCTCTCTCTCTCTACCTAACACCCCCTCCCCCTCTCTCTCCTCCCCACACCTACCTTCCTTCACCTCACCTCACCTCACCTTCACCCGAACTAAATTGGCCTACCCCTCTGTTTTTATTTTATTCTCTTACTGTCTTCTTTATAGGGACTGGCAACTAAGCGGGCTTTGTGTTACCCATTTTTGTTGTGCCCTTGGCCAGTTCCTTGTGATATAAAAAAAATACTACACTTCCTTCACCTACACTTCAGTACACCAACACCTACCTTGAGGATGGCCACGATCTCCTCCGCGAAAGGGTCCAGCAGCCGGTCGTGGTTACCGTTGGGGTCAGCGGGCATGGGGTCTTGCATGAAATTACCCCCCATGGGGGAGTTGGACACACCCCAGCCCCTTTGTACCCCATTCACACACCCCTTTCCTTCCTTTCTGTTTCCCGTGCTTCTGTTGCCTGTTGCTATCCCCTTCTGTTGATGGGGTTGTATTTCCCTTTAAAAAATGTTTTAATTTGGTCTCTATCTTCCTCCTCCTTCTGTTCTCACTCTTCTGTTTTTCTGCTTCTCCTGTTCACAATGTTGTTCTATTTTCAGTTTTTTCTCCTTTTGGTTTCAACTGTTGATCTGATTTTCTTCTTCTTTCTGTTTAAACGGTTATATTTTCTGTATTTCTCCTTTTGTCCTCACTGTTCACCTGTTTTTCTTCTCCTTCTGTTTTGACGGGTCTATTTTCTGTCTTCTGTGACCCTTGCTGTTGCTCTGTTGTTGTTCTCCTTCTGTTCAAACGGCTCTATTTTCTGCCTTTCTTTGCCTCCTGTTACTTCACTTCTCACTTTTCTAGGTTCTCCTTTTTGTTCACACGGTTCAATTTTCTGTTCCTCTCTTTCCTTCTGGTATCTATTATTTTCCCCGGTTTCTATTGTATACCTTTCTTCCTGTTTTCACTGTTCTTCCTTCTGTATTTCTCTTCCTCCTTCTCCTATCACAGTTTGTTCTTCTCTTTTTCTCCTTTCCTCCTGTTTTCACTGTTCTTCCTTCTGTCTGTTTCCTCCGACTCCTTCTCTCCACAATAAAAAAAAATTCCTCCTCAAATTTTTCTTCTCTGGGGGGGTTTAATTCCTCCGCCTCTTTCCTTGAACCCTTTAAACCCTTTTTTTTTCCAGTTTCCTGTTATTTTTTCTCCCTTCTTTTTCATGAAATTTCTTTCCCTCCTTTGTCCTCTTTTTTTTCTATACACTTTATTTGACACTGGAAAAATAACCGACGTTTTTTTTATAGCGTGTGGTGTGGTGTGGGGGTTGGGGGGGTGGGGTGTGTGTGTGTGTGGGGTTGTGTGTTTGTTTTGTTTTGGTGCGCTTTAAAAACCCCCAAAGTATTTTCCAACAAAAAATAACACTATATCTTTTTAACCCCCCCTCAGAAAAAAAAAACCCCCCCCACACAACACACACACACACAAAACACACACCCCAACCCCCACACACACACATAAAAACATAAACTTTACACACACACACAACACACACACACACACACACACCCCAACACACACACACACCACACAAAACCACTCAAAAAAAGTACTAATAAAAAAAAAAAAACACAAAATATATAGCAAAGTGTAAACAGGCATTTCCGAAAAAAAAAAAAAAATCACATTACAAGTAGAAACAAAAAATTTTTAAATAAGAGTTGAATACCCCGAGGGGATTTAAAAGTTTAAATTTCCCCGAGTAAGAGGAGTAAGTGTGAGGAGTGAGTCTGAGTAAGAGCGGAGGAGGGGAGGTATTGGGCACACTAACACTCGAAGGTAAAAAAAAGGGTGTGTGTGTGTGGTTTTTGTGTGGGTGTTGGGGTGTGTGTGTATGTGTGCTGGGAAAAAGCGCCTTTCCCCTTTCCCTTTACTGAAGTAGGTTGGGAAGTCGGGAGGGAAAGGGGGGAGGGGGGGAGGAAGGGGGGGGGGAAAAGACTTACGAAGGAGAGAGAGGGGAGAGAGAGAGGAAAAGACAAGGGTTCCCCAAGGAAGGAAGGGAGAGAGAGGGGCGGGCAAGACGGGAAATTAGTAGGGAGGCGAGGGAAAGAGGGGAAAGGGGGTTAAAAGAGGGGGAAAAGGGGGGACTTACGGAGAGGAGAGGGGAGAGAGGGAGAAAACCCAAAAGAGAGAGAGAGAGAATGGAGAGAGAGAGAGGAGGAGATAAGACTGTGGAAGGAAGGAAGAAGATAAAAGGGGAGGAAGGAAATTTGGGAAATATATGGAGAAAGGAAAGGGAAGAAAAGGAAGGGAGAGAGAAGAGAGAGAGAGGGGAGAAGAAAAAAGAGAGAGGGGAGAAGAAAAGGGGGCAAAAGAGGGGAGAAAAGAAGAGAGAGAGGGGGAGAGAGAAGGGGAGGAAGAGGGGAAGAGAGAGGAGAATAATTAAAAAAGAAAAAGTTAAAAACGAAAGGGGAAAAAGAAAAAAAGGAGGAGGAGGGAGGAGGAGGAGGAGGAAAGGGGGAGGAGGAGGGGAAGAAAAAAGAATAGGGGAGGAGGGGAGGAGGAGGAGGAGGAGGAGGAAACCCTTTAAAAACCGCTCTGCTGACACAGTACAAAGAATACATTAATAAAAATCTTTGTTTCCACATCCAAAGGATAAACGTGTTCTGTGACCTAACTTTTTGGGCTCACTAGACCCATTATAAAACCCCACTGTGAAACCCCAGGGTGACTCCTATGACCTAGGTGACTCACTAGATCTAGGATGACAAAATATAAAATCACTATGACCTATTTTGAATTTACTTGGGCCTAGGATTTACCCCTATGACCCCAGGATGGGCCACCCTGATCTAGGATGGGGCTCACCAGGGTCTAGGATGGGCTCACATGATCTAGGATGACTCACTATGACCTAGGATGACTCACTATGATCTAGGATGACTCACTATGGGCCTATTATGAAACCCACTGGACCAGGATGAAATCACTAGACCTAGGTATGAATAAATATGATTAGGGATCACTATAACTCACTATGACTCACTATAAGCTACTAAGACTTATGATGCTATATAATTATGTATGACCTTCAAAAATAATATAGTGAATAAAAAAATTAAAACTTGACTTCCTATGACTCACTATAAACTACTATGACCTATATTATGACACTATATAGGATAGATAATGACCTTTAAAAAAATATATCGAAGAATATTAAAAAAAATTGATT
>JACEEZ010018756.1:32500-35000 GCA_016584305.1 Chionoecetes opilio
ACAAGGGAAAGCAAAGCAAGGTGGTGTTCAAGGCTATAGCAAAAACGTGGCGTCAATGAGCTCAATATCTGATCTTTCCCTGATTATACCCCCGCTTTACCCCCCTTCCCTTCCTCCTCCTCCTCCTCCTCCTCCTCCTCCTCCTCCTTTACCTTGTTCTTCTTCCTTCTTCTTCACATTCTATTTTTTTCTATTGCTCCTCCTCCTGCTCCTCCTCCTGCTCCTCCTCCTGCTCCTCCTCCTCTATTTTCCTCATCATCTTTCCTCTGGTTTTATTTACTCTGTTGCTTCTTCTGTTTCTCTATTTGCATCTTCCTTCTTGTTTTCATCCTTATCTATTTCACCTCCTCCTCTTCCTTTTCTCATTCCTCCTTATTTTTCCATCTTCTCCTCCTCCTCCTCCTCCTCCTCCTCCTCTTCCTCCTCCTCCTCCTCCTCCTCTTCCTCCTCCTCCAACTCAATATTAAACTTGCAGCATGGATTTCGAAATAAGAGATCCTGCTTAACAAACCTACTGGATTTTTTTAATGTCATTTATTCAAACTGGGACGCTAAAATTCCCTCGGATGTAATATACCTTGATTTTCAGAAAGCCTTCGATACAGTTCCCCATAAGCGACTTTTGACCAAGCTAAGGGCACATGGCTTGGGAGAGCAACTATGTTCATGGATTGGCGATTGGCTTTCAAATCGTAAACAACGGGTAGTAATAAATGGTGAAACATCTGATTGGTTAGATGTTACTAGTGGGGTGCCTCAGGGCTCGGTCTTGGGTCCCACTCTTTTTCTGATATATATCAACGATCTGGACTGCGGACTTGTATCTAAAATATCGAAATTTGCAGACGACACCAAATTAGGCGGTAAAGCATATACTAGAGAAAACTGCGAACTTATACAAAGTGACCTCGACAAACTATCAGACTGGAGTGATAAATGGCTATTAAAATTCAATTCCGATAAATGTAAAGTAATGCATATAGGCAACGATAACCTCAAATATAACTATCAAATGCAAAATAAATCGTTAACTGAAGTACAGCAGGAAAAGGATTTAGGTGTCATCATCAGTAATGATCTTAAAACCAGTCCGCATTGCCTAGCTGCCAGTAAAAAGGCAAATATGATGTTGGGCTTTATTAAACGCAATTTTGAACACAAAACTCCGAAAGTAATGACACAATTATACACGTCCTTGGTTAGGCCACACTTGAAATATGCCGTCCAATTCTGGTCGCCCTGTTTCGTAAAAGACCAAGCAAAATTGGAATCAGTGCAAAGAAGAGCAACCAAACAAATTCCATCTCTGCGAAATTCATCTTATGAAGAGAGACTGCGGAAACTTAATATGTTTTCCTTAAAGGATCGTAGAATCCGTGGGGACTTGATAGAAACCTTTAAGATCCTAAAAGGATTTGATGTCATTAATCAAGAGAACCTATTCGAGCTTTCAACTCAAGTGACAACAAGAAATAATGGTTTAAAACTAAACGGTCAACGTTGCATCACCGATCTCTGTAAAAATTATTTCAATGTGAGAGTCGTTGATCGATGGAACAAGTTACCAGCAAATGTTGTCGAAGCCAGCACAATAACTACATTCAAAAACAGGTATGACGCGCACTGTAAAGTAAATGGGTATTGATAGTGCCCTGCGAATTCATATTTAGTCCCCCGGATCGATTAGTTGTAGTGGTAGTGGTAGTTGTAGTTAGTATATTTCATACCCTATTTTTCTGCACTATGAAACTTCCATGTTCCTATCTTCTTTTAAGGACACGGTATCATTTTCCAACTGTTTTCTTACAAGTAGTTGATAGTTAGTAGTATGTAGTTCAGCAGATACCCTCGTCATGGACCAATAGGTCTCCTGGTGTCTGTTATTCCTATGTAATCCTATGTAATCCTCCTCTTCTTCCTGTTTCTCCTTTTTTTCTCCCTCGCCAAATCTTTCCTTTCATTTTCTTTTCTCTTTTCCACCTCCTCCTCCTCCTCCTTCCTCCTCCTCCTCCTCCTCCTCTCTCCTCCTACACCTCCTCCCACTCCTCCTCCTCCTCCTCCTACTCCCTCTCCTCCCACTCCTCCTCCTCCTCGCCAGGCAAGGCTGCCGCACCACCCCTGAACTTCCACACTGAGCCTACACCAACACTACATTAGACCTCATAACACACACAGATAGCCCCGAGTTAACGGTTACCACTACTACTCTCGACCTGTCACGGGCTGTGGTTCAGTTAGGGTCCTGACAGTTAGTGACCACCATCGGGATTTAAGGTACCAGGGGTCACTGCTGCAGGAGGCATTGAAGTGTACGGCGTCCTACATGGAAAGTACACAATCCGCAGTGGATTGAACGGAGCTGGGGCCTGATTGACTGCTGCCTCCCAAGAAAGCGCCAGGCAAGGCTGCCGCACCACCCTTGAACCTCCACACTGTGTTCACACCATTACAAAACACACATAACATGACCTATCTATCAAGCACTAAACCTACCCCCACA